>JZKD02S1674956.1:145883-169609 GCA_000966675.3 Picea glauca
CAATAGCCACTATATCTTTGAATAGTTTCACTCACCAACATGTCTAATTGCCTCATGCATCAAAGTATTCCAAACCCAACATATGAAACAAAATTCAACAATATTCATTGTGACCAAGGACAGATCACTTATGGCTAAGATACTTTCCAAGGAAAGAAGCAAACAAAGTTTGAATAAGGCAGACTAGGGCACACCCATTTCTGAGAATATCTTGCAATTTTGAAAGTGGAAAGGGAGAGGGTATAGAAGCACAAATAGGTGATAACCCAAGGCACTAGGAGGTCATTTGAGGATTTTTAATTTAGGGTTGTAAAGTTTTCTACCATTGTAGAAAGATAACAAAGGAATGGCACTCCAAATAACAACTAAGACGAGCACTAAAATTTTACATGCATGCAAATTGTGAAGAGTGGAAGAGACAAATGTGGAGGCATATCTCATGTAAGTGATGATGTGATGGGATACAAGGGCACTAGGGCTCCAACAATTGATGGATAAAACTTGCAAGGAAAGGAAAAACACTGGGTTTTGATGTGATGAAGATAAGAAGTGAGGAGGTAAAATTGAAACCATGAAACTGGTTGGGAATGACTAGACAATAAAATCGTCCATCCTCCAAATTATGTAAAGATGTGACATGTAAGCTCAAACAACCTAGAAAAGGATTAGATGGAGTAAAACCCTAGATTGTGAAAGAAAACCAAAAAGGGAAAAAATGATTTTTTATGGTTTTGGGTGGTTGAAGACAACAAGAAGACCAGTGCCTTAGAGGGTTATGGAGTCAACACTTCACCTCAATGTGAAGTCCAGGGTTTATTTAGAATAGTGTTTAAATGTACCTAGAAGATTACCCTTCAAGCACTACCTAGGGTTTGAAGGAATTATTCAAGGTTGCCAAGGAGGATTGATCTGTAAGGATTCTTTCTTAGTGCTAGACAAGGTGAACTTAAAGATGAGCTAAGTAAAAGAGAAGATCCATTATGACGTCCTATCTTAATGCATTAGAAAGAAAATTTAACGATAAAAGGGATGGCGAGAGATCTTGCCTTAAACCCTTCCTAGTGGAGCATTAAATCACTTATTTGGCCTTGCAACAATAATGTTCTTCTAAGAAATCTTAAAAAAAGTTATTCTAACCCTTTAAAATGCTAGAAAACATCACACGGAGAGAAATAGATGAAAAATACATCTTTGTACCTTGGATTTTCATTAATATCCATTCTCCTTTTATAGGTGATAAGCCTCCTCAATTATGATGTAAAACCACGTGTTATCTCAAAGCCATGAGCTAAAAAACCATTTGTCCATAAAAAACCTTGGTCAAGATACAAGTAATATTAAAATAATACAATAATATGCTCACAAGGTACAATGTCCCTTTTAGAAAAGGTCAAATACGATATAAAAATCACATGTAAGGACCAAATATAATCCAATGGAGGTGTGTCCCATAATAAAAATGTCAATGTCCACATAAATGGTTTGAGACTAGTCAAATGATCCAACCATTACTTCCTCCATCCAAAAAATGGTCCAAGAAATATACACTGATCCCAATATATAATAAGTGCTTTAAGTGGTGGGTATATCCTCTTAGTAAGTCATTAATTGGTAGCACTTGGTGACATCCTTCAACAATTCATAACAAAGGGATTAGTGTTATTACTTTCCTAGGTCTTACCAAGGGACACAACGTAGACCCTTATACATGAGTCAAATCCTAAGACACCCATACTTCCTAAGTATCTAGGTGAAAGATAGGTAATAATAATGATTAATAATAAGGAAAGCTGAAAAGGAATGGGTTCATGTGATCACTCTCAAAGTCGTATACATGCGCAAGACTTGTTATTTATTTAACTATTCATATTAAGGGGTCTTACCATTGAGTTAACAACCTCAGGGTTGTTTCCTACTACCCCTTAAAACTTTTTCTTTATATCTTCAAATTATTGAACAAGTCACTTTTATTTAGATATTCATAGAGAAACCATGGACTGAGGCATTGTGGGGAATTGGCCTCATAGAAAGGGGCATTACTCAATCTCAATAATTATCTTTTAATTGTTCTCTTCACCTCTTAACTTTAGTGGATTTGTTTATTTCAAGATTTAGATTTGGCCTTTCTTCTTGACCCTTGAGAAATCATACATGACCAGGAAATTGTTTTATGTGAATGGAATGAATGAACTAGGGAGGTGGAAAGTGATTAATATGATCAGACTTTGACACTATCTAGCCTAGACACCCAGTAATACAGGTTACCCAAGAGATGGCACACTTATAAGAGATAATGTAAAATTTAGGGGTGAATATACCACCCCAGTTAGTAATAAAAACACTACTTTGCAGAAATCAAAATTTTTCACTAAGTAAATGAAACATGAAAGTAAAGCAGGAAAATACATATGCAAGGAATTGTTCCATGAAAATCATATGCATCAAGAAAATCAAGCAATGCAAGAAAAGCACACAAATAAGAAGGAAAACATGCATGGAAATAAAAAACACATTCTAACTACTTATCACTGAGATTATTCATGCCTACCTACTAACTAACTAAGAGATGTGGCTTCTAGGTGAAATAAAAGATAAAATGCAACCATTTGAGGAGCTCATTAATAACTTGAATCGTTCCCTTGTATTTGGATATTATCCAAAACAAGGAAATGTCTAACATCATGTGGGTATCCGAAAGAATCTCAATCACTCTCAAGTATGGAACCTAGGTGACATCATATCTATGAAGAATAAGGCCAAAAATACACCAAGGTTGACTCAAACCTCTACAAATTCTATCCATCCAAAGGCTAATAGAGCTTATATAATCATCAGTTTTGGTCAACCTATTAATTTTTCTTGTAAATTCATCAAGGACAAAATATTGTGAAGGAGAATATAGTTGAGAATCAAGTTGACTCTCCAGGTATTTATTTTTTAAAGGCCAAGGATGAGAATGCTCATAAGTTAAAGGAAGATCATAAGGATGAGGGAACTGATGGGTCAAGGGTAATTGATAGAAATAAGGCAGATAAGACTGGAGACATGCATAGGTCAATGGAAATATCTCAAGGTTACAAGGTAAGGGATAATCAATATCCATAACAAATTTGTCACATCCAACCTTGTCATAAAGAGGAGACCAACTCTCAAGAAATATTTTGAAAAAATCCGAAAGTGACGAGATCATTCCTTCACTAAGTTTTTGATCTGAAAATAAAAAAGGCTTTAATCTCTTTAAAATTGCAAGTGAAATCATATGTGCTTGGGTAATAGGATCAAGTTAAAAACACATAAATATTAATGAGATTTTTACTTAATCATGAGTAGCATAAACAATCATAAACAACCATCAAAATACACACATTAACAATACAAAATGATGGAGTTCACCCCCCTCTTGGGTTACATCTTTTGGTCCAACTTCCAATGGATCATTTTAATTAATGCTCAAAGTGTCAAAATCAGTGCTTTACAATGCTCAGAATGAGAAATGGATGGCTTCAATGGCTCTAGAACGTCCCAAAACCCCTAGTTGGGCTCTTCTTGCACCTGGTTTGGCCAAAACCTGAGTTGGAATCACTCACTGGAAGTTTCTCTCAATTATTTGTTGTTTATGCTTGCCAAAACACATTCAGACTAACTCAAATGGCTCCTGGGAATTTCCCGTGCCTAAAACTAGCACACACACACGCATTCCGCAAAATCGAGCATTTTATCAAATAATTAGTGCGATTAGCGCCCCCAAGGGCGGAGGCATTGGTCACATGGGTTTCATATGGCCACAACTCAATGCCTAATTTAGGACCCATTGCAATGTTTGAATGTGGTATGGGAACATGGTATCATATGTCTGTTGGCTAGAGTGGTGGAAACCCGACACATAAGGTTGTCTGTTGGCGTAGTATTATGTGGTAAGGGCATGCGGTATGGACACAACCAAAGGTCGGGGCTTAGCCCCGACCCTTCCCATACATGTTTTAACATAGACCAAAATTTATAACATTTTTCAATTGTGTACTGGTAAGAACCAACGTGTGGGAGGGTTGCTAGCCCGACCCCCTGCCAAGACTTTTCCACTTGTCCCCGGAGGTCACAGGTTCGAACCCCTGCACACACAACAAACTTTTATACATTGGAGGGTTTCCACATTGCATCCCATGTCTGGGCCACGTGGAACCATTATATTGGTCCACATAAATTTCACGTGTCACCAACTAATAGGTCCAACTCACATGTGCCAGTCACCTGCCACGTCGACCTTTGCCACGTCAACCTATGCCACGTCAGCCTCTACCACATGCCAGTATGACCAATTGCCATGTTTTTAGTACAACCATGCCATGTCAACAGTACGATCATGCCATATTAGAAGTATGTAAATGCCACGTTAGCAGTACGGACATGCCACGTCAGCACTGTACGAACTATACAATGAGCAAAAATTTGCTTGTTTGTAAAAGCGCACAGAACGCGATATATCACTCATATGACGTTCGTTTCAACTCGTTCAAGTTGTGTTGGGATCATGAGGATGAGGCCTATGAACGAGTCTATTTTGAAGAAATTCCAAGAAATTTTATTTTTGAGCATATTTTGATCCCCTGGATCACTCCTCCCCATCAGGAAGCTTTTGGACCTCCAAAAGACTACTTTCATTCAATATGAATATGAGGGTACAATTCCCTCACCTTTCCAACCTCAATCCACTTGGCCTTGCTTGGATTTGTTCTTTTAATACCAACTCGAAGGTATTCCACATTCCCTTGTTTTGAAGTTCTCATCCTTCTATCAAGGATTGTTTCTTGATGCAGTTCTCAAAGATATCCTGGCGAGAAATCATCTATATAAGGAATCTTAACATGCTCTCCTTGATCATCAATCAAAGGAGGCTCATACAATCTCAAATTATCAACATTGACAACTTCATACATTTGCATATAAGGAGGCAAATCCAAACGGAAGGCATTGCTACCAATCTTTTCAAGAATCTTGAAAGGTCCATATCTAATTGGTTTCAGTTTTTTACCTTCTCCTTTAAGCCTCTCTTTTCTAATGTAAATCCAAACTTCATATCCAACTTGGAAACTGTGATCAACATGATGTTTGTCATGTCTTGTATTGTACTTGGCTTGGATTTTTTCCAATTGTTCTTGTACCATTTGATGCACCAACTGAATTTGTTCAATGAACTTCTTTTCCCTATCAATGTCATATTGACCCTCAATAGCAATGTCTTTCCCAAAGATAAAATCTAAAGGATATTTTGGCAAATAGCCAAAACATGCCTCAAATGGAGATGTTTGATTCGAAGAGTTCTTAGCCCGATTGTAAGCATGTTGAATGTAGTGTAAGTGCTCATCCCAAAGCTTAGGATGCTTGCTGCAATAACCACAAAGAAGATGCACTATTGTTCTATTAACCACTTATGTTTGACCATCATTTTCTGGATGAAAATTTGTGCTCTTTTTCAGCTTGGTGTCCATGAGTGCCCATAAACTTGACCAAAATTTCCCAATAAATCAAGAATCTTGATTAGAAATAATGGATTTAGGCAACCCAAAATGTACCCAAACATGTTGAAAGAATATTTGTGTCGTTTTATCAACTGTAACCTGCTTCTTACAAGGCATCAAAATACACATTTTGCTGAAACGGTCAACCACAACATAAAGATAATCATGATTCTTTTTAGACATAGGTAGACCTTCTAAAAATTCCATGGAAATTCTTTCCGAAGGACGAGAAGGAACCGGAATTGGAGTATACAAACCCAACTTTCGATTGCTAGGTTTTCTTGTAGAACATAAAGAACATCCTCTTACATATATTGAAACATTTTCATTCATTTTAGGCCAATAGCAATACCTTTGCAAATTAGCCAATGTCTTCCCTACACCAAAGTGGCCAACAATAAGATAAGAATGAACTTCCCTTATGATGTTGACTCTTTCACCCTATGGAATACATAGCTTGCCAAGATGATACAAAATCTTATCATGCACATGGTAATCGAATTCCTCAACTTGGTTAGAATTACACAAAGTTGCATAAACCTCTTTAAAATCAACATCTAAAGCATATTGTTCAACATAGCTCTCCTGCATGATAGAATTATGTCACAAGGGAAAAACTCTCTATGGCCAAGGGTAAACCACAACAGACAGGTATGATTGCAGAAATCAACACAATTCCAACATGTGTTATATAAACTAATGTGAAATACGAGGAAGAAGCCTACCTTGATCCAATCGTTTGATGTCGTTCCACCATTGAGCACTTTGACCCAAAGCTTTACACCTGCAAGAAGTTCTCAACAAACAAGAGATGCAAGTATATAGTGACAGTATATAAAATGAGTTAGCACATCAGATAACACAATCCATTAATAAACATTACAAACATGCCCATGGATAATAATAATATATTTGCATGATATCGATAGGATGGGAAAGGATTGTTTCTATTAATAATTGATCAACAAAAGTATCAACATTACAGACTTTCGTGTCGGCACGGTTCGAAACCAAGAAGCCAAGTTCCTTCCAACTGGGTCTCCACCACTTCAATCCTCCACCAAAGGCAAGATCATAATAAAGAGATAAAGAGATCCTCTTGACAATAAGGGAAGAGCTTGGGGGTTGAACACTGTGTTCAGACTTGAGGGACAAAGGGATGCAGACTCAATATGAAGTTATTTCTCCAAATTAAGTTTGCTCTCAAAGTTGAATTCTTTCTCTCTCTTTTTCCATAGCTCGAAATTGTGCTCTTATAGCCTCCAAAATGCAACTGAAGGGTCGAGTCAGAACGTTTCCAGTATATGGAAGGCCAAAGATCAGAGATATTTTGTCATGACATAGAAAATCGACCTCATTTTGTATTTAATGGCACAAATCCCGATATACATGAGTTGTAGTGGAGCATCAAGCATATATGCATCTTGCAAAGCAGTTAGGGAGCATATATGTGGAAAAATATATATATTTGGCTCTGGATTTATCAAAAAGAGGTTTGATAAGTCTGCATAGGGAAATGGAAAAAGTCCCTCTGTGCAAGATATCAATGGTGAGGAAAATCTTGCTATAACAGATGCCCCCTAATGTGTGAGATCAGAGGAGTATCTGCGATGGATGAAATACATTATAAATAACCCAGAAGTGGAGTGGTAGAGAACTAGCTGGATGAACTCAATTACTCATTACAGTATGTACTGACTTTCCATACATGGCTACCAAAAATACAATGTAGATCCATGTGGAAAATATACCAACGAGTGTTCATGGTCATGAGTCGACAAATATAAATGCAGTTTCATGCCAATAACTGTCATAGTCACGAACAAGGCCCAGTGAAACCAGTCTCAAAATCAATCTAAAGATATATGTATACCAAGGAGTACAATCTAATCTCCCATGATCGCTGAAGTCAAATAGGTACTGGTCCGATGAAATGGAAGAAAAATCTCAGGAAAGTTGTGTCTACAAAGTGATGTCTTCAAGTCTTCAATACAATCTGCCAATGGTGAAATTCTACATCATGTGAATAAATGACTTGAGTTCGAACACGATGAGACATCATTTGATTATCGGTCATTGAGGTATATCGTTAGAAAACGTGAGACAACCTACCAATGATGAAAGTAGGTATAAAGGCACCAAGTACATATCTACAAATGTGACTAAAGGAGTTGGTGTCGAACATTTGAGAGATCCATTGATCATGTGACATTGATGTATTCTCATCTGTCAATGGCGAGAGAGATTGCCACTAATGAATGCAAACCTCAAGGTACTCAACAAACTCTAAGTCTCATATCTAGAATACATGATTTGAATTCTATGGAAAGAGACCCACTGAGAGAAGAGCATTAAGGCATCTCTCATCAGTCAACATGAGGAGCAAAGCAGGAGCTTCATGATTTGGTGGAGATCGGACGAAGAACATATTCATGAACCAACAACCCTGTGCGTCTTTCGCGTGTGCCAAATGAAAGTGGTACACAAAAAGACCCTCTGAATAACAACCAGTGATGAAAACTGTCGACAAAGGAGAGGAAACCACCAATAAGGCTAATGACATCCAAGACACTGCACGAATCCCAAAGTGTGAATAGATGTCTTGCCATCGAACACAAGGGAAACCACCCAATCAACAACCCATGATGAAATGTCGATTGTTGGGTTCAAGGTGACCTACCAATGATGAAAGTAGGGCCAGGGTGCATCATAAGACCAAAGTATCATGTGATTCTGAGACAAATTGAGGGTATGGCCGACATATGAAGTCAATATTTCTGAGGAGTGTTTGACACAGGTTGATAGACTTCCTTTGAACAAGAGCATGAGACATATGATGAACTCTAAAAGCATAGGCTTAATGTTTTGACAATTAGATGTAGGAGGAATCCATAATGTTCTCTATAGTGGTTGGAAGATTAACCAGTCTGTAGAGAAAATTATGTAACGATATCAACTTCCTAAGGCCATGATAAACCAAAAATTATGATGACTCAAGGACTCAATAAATGTGTGCTATGTTCAAAGGCGACATTACTACTGCCAATTACAATATAGTACTCCCTTCCTGCCCATCTTTTTTTTTTTCATAACAATTGAATGCTATGATACAGAGGAGGGAACAAGTGTCACAAGTAAGAAAAAATAGTTCCAACAGTGGAATGTACCTATGCTCAATGAAAGGAAATGCAAGCAAGAGATGGACACTCAGGGTGATGTTCCCTCTAGGGTATAGGGTGTCAAATTGTGAAGGATATAGACAAGGCTCTGCTTGGTTGAGGATGCAAACTGTCTGGGCCATGGTTTATAATGAAAAGTGAGAATCGGCTAAAGGTTCCATACTGCAAGCAAGGGCATGAGATGCAATCACAATTTAACACCAAAAAATGTCATTTTTTTATATCTTGTAGTCTATTTGGTGTGAAAAAGGGGTAAACTTGTGCCAAATAGACGTCTTTTCAAATCCAATTTACGAGTGTGAAAAAGACAAGTTCACTCATCAATCTTTTCCATTTTTGATAGCGAGTCAGAAAAGAGCTTAACTAAGACTCGTGATATTTCAAATCCAATTTTAACAAGTGTGAAAGGGACAAATCACTCGATGATCTTTTCAGTTTTTAATAACGAGTTAGAAAACAACTTAACTAAGACTTGTGATCTTTCAAATCCAATTTTAACAAGTGTGAAAGGGACAAATCACTCGGTGATCTTTTCAATTTTTAATAACGAGTCGGAAAAGAGCTTAACTAAGACTCGTGATCTTGATTTTAATCAACGTGTAAGGGGGGAGGAAAAGGCTCTTGTCCTAGCCTTTTGCCAATAGTCAGTATCTTGTGGATGATTGGCAATAGATTGGGAAAACCCAAGGCTTTCCAAGTCAAGGAGGAGAAGGTGCTAACGGAGGATACAGTCTCCGTGATGGTTCGAATAATGTCTCTTAATGGAAAATACATAGGTGGGGGAATGGGATGTCCCATCAGGTCATCCCAATCAAAAGGAACCTTGTCCGGACTTGGAGGGAGAGCATTCAGGGGAAGAATAAACCTCTCTCGTTTAGAATGGGGGGGGATGTGGGATGTTGATGACATGGTTGAAAGGTGTGTCATTCTTTTCAGGGAGAGTAGGGTTGACTAGAGATTACATTGGTATGGCCACTTCTTCAATTATAGGTTGAAGAAGATGCATAGTAGCGGGGGAAAGAGATGGTTCACCTTTAACAAAGGGGGTGAGGTTGGGAGAAGATTGCGTCAGTGGAACCACTGAGATGATCAAGGGATGAGTGGTGTGAAGAGAAACCATGGATACCTTAGAATTTGAAGGGCTCTTGGGTGAACCCCATGCTTCTGGTATCTCGACAGTAATTGGACACAAACGAGTAAGGTGACTTCCTTCGCAAGTCCTGCAAAAGAATTTAGGCTTACGTATGAGGCGTCTGGGATTCTCGATGTAACTAGCAGGGGAAAGAGAGTCATCTCCTGTATGATGAATAGAAGTTGGAGACATGACATGGCTATGATTCGTGGGAAAAAGAACGGTGCCCCCGACATAATTGGTAGAGGTTGGGGGCAAGTTGTCACTATATTTGGTAGAAGAAGTCGACCCATATTTGACATAACTAGCAGAGGTTGGAGATGGAGCATCTGTATGATTGACAATGATTGGGTTGGCGATTGATGGTGGCATTTGAGTCCAATGTTCGGAAAAATACTGATTCTAAAAAATTGCAAGCCAAGTAGGATCTTGGTGTACCCCTTGCCCTGGCCCAGAAAGGTGTTGGTTCACACTAAAATGGTATGATGAGGTTTGAATGGGCATCGTCACTGGGGTCTGTGGAGAGATCGAGGTTGGATAAGGATTATTTGAGTGAGGATATATGTTTCCCCCTTGTGAAGGGGTCCCATAAAGAGGGTAGCCTGAATTATAAAATTGATTCTCCCCGTATGGAAGACCTGGGGGTACTTGAGGACCTGTCATGGAAAAAGTGTTCGAAGGAACTGACATGGCAGATGAAAGATACATGGGCAGGGGGTAATAAGTGGTAGGCACCCATTTGAGTATTGTCTCCTGAAAGAGCATATATAGTATTGGATCCGTAGGGAGGAAGGTTCCAACCTCCCACGGGGACATGACTCATATCAAATGAAGAAGTAGTCATCGGAGCCATGGTTCCCTCAGGTCTAATGCTAGAATTCATATATGTGGGCCAAGGATAGAGTTTCACATGGAAAAGCATATCAACAAAAAAATGGCTAGAGACCCAAGGTGCGGACTGGGCATTATAGTTCTGCATACCATTATAAAAAAATACGAATTTTCCCCCATGAATGTCATGGGGGGGGGGTAGTAGTAAACGAGGGAGAAAAAGGAACTCCACTATCCATGATAACAAAGACCCAACACAAAATCCTATGGTCAACTAATAATCAAAGAGCATACCAAAAGGTCAAATGACCAATATGCATGCAAACGAGCTAAAGTGGTTGAGTGGACTCCCTCGCTAAAGAAGGTATGCCTTGTCCAAGAGGGACCTGAGACTCCCTGCTAAATTTTGGAGGTAACATAATCAGTTATAAGGGCCCTCGTAGGCTTAACAACCCGTCGGTCAGACCCCGCCGGAGAGGTAATCCTCCATAAACGTTGTGTGTTGTCTGACCCCTATCTGACTCAGGATACAAGAAGAATAACCCCTGCAAGTAACCTATGAGAAACCTAATTCAAGCAACTAATAAACCATTGTATAACTGATGCATAGGTGAGTAGTCATAAGTCTGGATCACCATATGGGTAGGGTAGCAAAGCCGGAAACCTTTAAAGCACCGCCTCTCGCAGAGGTATGGGCACTAGCAAGATCCCTAAATACGAATAAATCCACAGAAATATCTCTGACGCTAGGTGAGTATCCAGGGGTTATCCCTTCAACCAACTTCGTGTGACCTCGTGATTAACTCTGGTGTGAGTGGAGCCTCCTGATATTACCAATTATACAATGGATTTCTCAACTCCCTGTCTCAGACACATAAGTTGATTTAATTGCCTTGGAGAAGTTTACTCACAAAGTCCTATTCCAAGGCACTAAATCCTAGGCTAGTTTGTGCACCCTAAAAAATAAAACTGTGACTAATCAATTTTAGTTTAAAGCGTAAATTGTATTGGTCGTGATTACTCAAAAAGGTATGAAAATGAAACTCATGGTGTTATGACTCTGCATAAAAATAAAAATAGATATAATGCAAAGCCTAACTTTAACTTTTTAGTGAATGATATGCTAAATAAAACAGTGCAATCTTCAATTTTAATTCTACAACTCAGAAATAAAATGCAATCTTTCACTAAATGTGCTAAGCTAATGATAAAGTTTCAAAGACAAAAAATACCAACCAATGCAAAATGCCTATTTTTTGTATTTTCAATGTATTTAAAAAGAAAATGCGTGGACTGATAAGCGACTTGGTATATAACTTCTACTGTGTATAAAAGAAATCACTCGAGCATAATACCAAGAAACTAAGAAGACAACCCAACTACCAAGGACAAATCAAAAACGAAAAACAAAGAAAAAGATGTCACCCAAAAATTCAACTCCAAAAAGGTTTCCTGTCATCCCAGATAATCTCAACAGGTACCACAGAGACCTAAGAAGGTTCAGTGATCCTCAAAACCTACCCAACAGTCGCTAAACCAAGAAAACAAGCAAGGGGGAAGTGGTATACGCTCCTATTCAAGAGAAAAGGGTGTATATACACCTCTTGTAGTGGGACAACAAGCGTATACACATGGCTGTCAGGGAAAAAAGGGCGTATATCTTTTAAAACAGGGCTAGGAAAGGTCAAAAGGATGAAAACTCAGAGCTAGAGTGAACAGACTCTGTCCAACTATGATATGACAAGAAATACAAAGGAAAAAGAGCAATGTAAGAAGGAAAAATACTTCAACCCTTAGAAGGAAGATCTCTCCCCAACAGAGTCGCCAATTCTGTTACAAAAGAAAAACTCTCTATGGCCAAGGGTAAACCACAACAGACAGGTATGACTGCACAAATCAACTCAATTCCAACATGTGCTATATAAACTAATGTGCAATACGAGGAAGAAGCCTACCTTGATCCAATCGTTTGATTTCGTTCCACCGTTGAGCACTTTGACCTAAAGTTTTACACCTGTAAGAAGTTCTCAACAAACAAGCGATGCAAGTATAGAGTGACAATATATAAAATGAGTTAGCACATCAGATAGCACAATCCATTAATAAACATTACAAGCATGCCCATGTATAATAATCATATATTTTCAAGATATCGATAGGATGGGAAAGGAGTATTTCTATTAATAATTGATCAACAAAAGTATCAACATTACAGACTTCCGTGTCGGCACGGTTCGAAACCATGAAACCAAGTTCCTTTCAACTGGGTCTCCACCAATTCAATCCTCCACCAAAGGCAAGCTCATAGAAAAGAGATAAAGAGATCCTCTTGACAATAAGGGAAGAGCTTGGGGGCTTAACATTGTGTTTAGACTTGAGGGACAAAGGGATGCAGACTCAATATGAAGTTATTTCTCCAGAGTAACTTTGCTCTCAAAGTTGAATGCTTTCTCTCTTTTTCCAAAGCTTGAAATTGTGCTCTTATAGCCTCCAGAATGCAACTGAAGGGCTGAGTCAAAACGTTTCCAGTATATGGAAGGCCAAAGATCAGATATCTTTTGTCGTGACATGGAAACCCGACCTCATTTTGTATTTTTTGGCACAAATCCCGATATACGTGAGTTGTAGTGGAGCATCAAGCGTATACGCATCTTGCAAAGCAGTTAGGGAGCGTATATGTGGAAAAATATATATTTTTGGCTCTGGATTTATCAAAAATGGGTTTGATAAGTCTGCATAGGGAAATGGAAAAAGGCCCTCTCTGCAAGATAGAAATGGTGAGACAAATCTTGCTATAACAAATTATGCTTAAGAATATGTGAAGCACTAATAATAGGCCTAGAAAGCATATCAACAACTTTTTTATAAATGCCTTTTTTATACCTTATGACCAAGTGGAATTGTTGTAGAAAACCCATCCATTTGAAGTGCCTTTCTTGTTGTAGATTTTATTTTTTTATTGTAAGTATTGCAATGGTTGATTATTTGTGTGAATGATAGTTTCTTTTCCCAACAAATAATGTTTCCATTTTTTCACACTTTTCACCAATGCAGACAATTCCTTGTCATAAGTAGGATAGTTAATCACATCACCATTAAAAGTTTCAAAATAAAAACCCTTGGGCTTATCATTTTGCAACAAGACTACTCCCATTGCATAATTTCTTGCATCTTTTTGTATCTCAAATGGTTGTCTCAAATTTGGAAGTGAAAGAACTGGAGCTGAACTAATCTTCTCCTTCAATGCATCAAATGATTGTTTTTTCTTACCTCCCCATTGGAAGACTTGCTTGATGCTTGCCACTGCATGTAATGGAGCTGCAATTGAATATAAGTTATCAATAAACTTTCTCCAATATTGGTTTTCTCCCAAAAATCTTCTTACCTCTATCACATTGTTGGGCTTTGGCCAATCCAAAATGACTTTGACCTTGGAAGGATCAATTTTCAGTTCTCCTCCTCCAACAATATGTCCCAAGTAAACAAGTGAGGTCTTTCCAAAATCACATCTAGACATCTTCAAAAACAAATTTTCTTTATTTAAGACATCCAAAACTTGCTTTACATGCATAACATGATCTTCATGAGATTTTCTAAATATCAAAATGTCATCCAAGTAGACAATCACACAATCATCAAGAAAAGGCCTTAAAACACCATTCATGACTCTCATGAATGTAGCAAGAGCATTGCAAATTCCAAATGGCACTACCATCCACTCAAACAAACCTTTCTTTGTTTTGAAATCTATCTTCCAAGTTTCTCCTTCAGTGATCCTAATCTGATGATATCCACTTCTCAAATCCAATTTAGTAAAATGCTTAGCATATTTCAATTGATCAAACAAATCATCAATCTAGGAAGAGGATAATGATTATTTACTGTAATCTTGTTCAAAGCCCCGAAATCTACACATATGCGCCATGTACCATCTTTCTTTGACACTAAAACAATTGGTGATCCACATGGCGATGTGCTTGGCATGATGACCCCTTTGTCAAGAAACTCTTAACTCTTGTATTTGTTTTTTAATTTCAGCATTCTCCATGACTGACTTCCTGTACATACCAATGTTTGGAATAAGACAATCTTGCTGCAATTGTATCTCATGTTGGATAGCCCTTTTTGGAGGAAATCCTTTTGGTTCCTAAAACATACAATCATATTGGTTAAAAACCTCATATAAATCATATTTCAACTTTGAATCACAACCTTGGAAAGATTTTTTTTCAACATTGTCTTTGGGTTTGATCATCAAGAGGACAAAATTCTTACTAGCATTGACTAATCTTTTGATTTGTCCAACATTTACAAGTGACAAATTCAACTTCTTTGTATGTGCTCTAACAATGTACTCAAATCCATTTTTAAACAAATGATACTTGTTCTCATGACAATGAAATATGTATCTCCTATCATATAAGTATGGGCTTCCCAACACAATACCACATATATCCAAAGGAATAACATCGAGCTCTACCTCATCTATAAAATTTGCAATGATGGAAAATATAAGTTTACACCTTCTTGTCACATGAAATTTGGCATTGTCACATATCCATCCTAGACAGTATGGTTTAGGATGTGAAGTATTTTCCAATTTTAATTTCTTGATAGTGTCTTCATATATGAGGTTTGCTTGAGATCCAGTATCAAAAAGAGTATCTATCTTGGTATGCTTTGAAATCACCCTTATGTGGAAAAGCTTTATTCTTTCTTTTTCATGTTGAGTTTCATTGAGGCTACTACTACATGAAGAACTGGTACTTGCAATAGAATCCTTACCTTGAAAACCCATGGTTGTAATATTTGTTTCATCACTCGAATCAGAACCTAAATCATGTTGTACAATTGCAGTAATCTTTGGTTTCCCCTTATGGTTGAACTTTTTGGGTCTCTTTTCAGGATGAAGTTTCCAAAAATGGTATTTATCATGGCCATCTTTTGAACAATGTTTACATGTGAGTTTCTCTCTCTCTTTCTTGACTGAAGCATTATTTCTTCCATTTCCCTTAAACTTCTTCTTTCCTTTGTCTCCATAAACAAAAGGTTTCTTGCTGCCCTCTTGAGGTTCATTCCTCCATCTTGCTTTAAAATGAGTTGCTTGTACACAAAGTTCATCTAGACTTGTAGGTTTAAACATAAGTATTATGTGCCTCAAGTAGCTATGCAATACTCCAATATATTTGAGTAAAGTTTCTTTAGAAGATAAATCTATACCCAAAATCGAAGCTCTTCTTCTAAATTCTTGAGTGTATCTTTAAAAACTTTTCCCTTTATCTTGTCTAAAGTTTTGTCAATCCATAATAGCTTTCTGCATGTATGTTAATGGATAAAATTGTCTTTTAAGTGCACCAATAAAATCATTCCAAGAGGATAAAACTTTACCATTCTTCTTCATGTCCTCTTGAGTTTTGGCTTCCCACTAAATGAGTGTTGCACTTTCCAATATAATTAGAGAAGCAAGTTGAATCTTAGTTTCATCATCTTTGATCCTTTGTATCCTAAAATACACTTCAATTTGACGAATCCAGTTATCCAATTTATCGGAATTTACCTCTCCATTGTACATAGGAAATTCAAACTTAATATCAAGCTTAAGCAAAGGATTTTGTAGAGGAATTTTACCATGTTATTTTGTAGAATTTGGAGGTGGTTGTGAAATGGTAGAATATGTGGAAGATGGAGGTGAAGGAGGTGGAGAATCACCATTCCCTCCATTTCCCTTTGGATTTTTATCACAAATATCTCCATTACCCTTTGGAGGGTTTGTTCTTTCACCTTGCAATCTTGCATTTCTTTCTTCAAATAAAAATTTCACCATCTCTATCATATCATAGAAATATTTTTTGAAAGTTTTTATGCAGCACCCCTCCTCTCCATGGGGTTGCGTGACCTCCCGGTCTAGGATCGTTTAATAACTGAAGTCAGATCGACTCTTCGGGCCTCTGCTAGACCCACAAAACCTTATCCATGGGCCTTTTTTCCTTCCCCATGCTCGAAATAGTGAATGAGGATTCTCAAACGCCCGCAGAATACCCTAAGGGACCCTATTTCGAGCTATGGGCCAGTCTAATGATACTAGAGGAATTTCGAGACTTCTAATTTCACCTGGTAAAGGTTTGTGCTCATTTGAACCATTCGGGCGCTTTCTCTAGCTTCTCGTGCCTCCAATTCTGAATCTTGAGCTTTAGCCCCTTTTCCTTTGGTGACGACTGCATGTGACCACGACTATGACTAGGCGCCTACTCAAAGGGCACTTCAAATCTTTGGGATCCTAGATTTTTCACTTCACCACTCACCAATTCTTTCGAAATTTGAACTGGCGAAGTTCTGAATAGACGTGAGAGGGATCGATGGTCCCTGCTTCTTCCACAGATTAACGACCCACAAACAATTTGGGCTCTAGTGCTTCGGCAAATTCTGAAAAACCACCACGCAAATCCTCTGGAGTGACAAACCTCTGAAGTACTTGATCTGCTGACACCTGTCCAATTTCGATGGATGACTTGGATGGACTCTGATGCTCTGAACTTTAGGAGTTCTTACTCCACCCAATTCCACTTTCCTCTGGAGTGTATGACCTCTGAAGTGAGGGATCCCCTGACACCTGTCCCCCTGATCCGAATGTTTAGATGAACTCCGACCTTTGGGATTTCTAGCTCCACCAACTCCACTTTCTTCCAGAGTGACTTTTCTCTAGATTGGCGAATCTTCTGCCACATGTCCTCCTTCATGGATGGTTGGGATGACTTCGTGATTCCAGCCTTTGGGAGTCCTCGCACCTCCACTCTTCAATTGTTTCAGAGTACTTCTGCTCAAGAGTGCAGGATCTGGCAATACCTGTCCTTACCAATGGATGGCCCAGATCTTCTCCAGCTCCCGGCTCTTCAGGAGATTTCCCAACTCTACTTTTTTCTTTCTCCTGGAATGTTATACCTCCGAACCTATGGATCTACTGACACATGCACCCCTACACCAATGGTCATGATTTACTCTGCTCTTCAGGGTTTTAGGAGTTCTATAAACTCTGCACTCTGAATCTTCCAGAGTGTTTTTGCTTCAGAATGCACGATATGATGCCACATGCCTCCTGATGATCAACGACCAGGATCTTCTCTGCTACTTCGGGACTTTGGCGATTTTTCACTCTACCCAACTGAAAACTCCTGGAGTATTATTTCTCCAGAGTTTTAGATATTACACCACCTGTCTCTCTGAATGATGGATGGTCCCAATCCACTTCGAGAATTCCACAGACTTTGGTGAGTCTTCTCTCCGATGCACTTAAAAATATTTAAATCCCGTCCACTTACCTATATCCAACGATTGTTGTTCCTTTCACACTCAGATTTGACGGTTGGCATTTCTTCCTCCTTTATGTGCACTCCACCTATCTGGATGTAGGATCTAATGGTCTAGACCTCTCCCTACATCTGATTCAATGACAATTATCGCTCCTCTTGAGCTTCCGCTTTCTCCCGAATTGGAAGATTTTTTAATAGTCCAAGGTTGCAGACTTTGATTCTCCTACGAGCCTAATTACTTTGGGTCTCGTCTATGCTCCACCTCCTGAATTTCAAGACTTGGGATAACTCTATTGGTGCACGCATTGCGCTATCCCTTTTGATCTTTTGCCAATGTAATTTGACCTCATCTTTGGCGTACACTTGCGCTTTCACTGTGCAAACTTGCACTACTTTTCTCAAGCCTTGCATTTTCTTAGATTTCTAAGGGACTCGTCCCTTCTACTTCCTTAGAAGATTTATGGTGCCCTCCTAGAACGCTCTACACTGTCCCTTGTTGAGCTTCTGAACTTGGAGTAAGTTCATACCGCACAAATTTTACATTGTTTCTCCTTGCACTCGATTGAGCCTTCAGATGGCATCTTTCAACACTTTGTCTAAATGTTGGCCTGGTGCACTCCTTGTGTTCACTCAATGCACACTTGCAGAGCTCCTCCATATAGTCTAAGAATTTTATTTTCTCCTTGCGCTCACTTAATGCACTCCTTGTAGAGCTTCACCCTCCCCAGAGTGTTTAGTAACCCTGGTTCTCCAGAAATTCACCAATACTTCATATAATTATTGGCCCTGTGTACTCCTTGCACTTGCTCAAATCACTCCTTGTCGAGTTTACAAAGTGTTCAACAACTCTATGGTGTCTTCTCCTTGACACCCTTGTCTTTGGAATCGAAACATAATCCTTTTTTGCACAATTTCACATGCTCAATGCCCACCTGGCAGAGCTCTACAGAGTGTTCAACAACTTTGTCTTATGTGCCTTCTCTGCACAGTTCCTCCCCCAAGGTGTTCAGTAGCCTTGAGGCTCCTCCTGATTCTGAGACTATCCTAGTGTGCCCACTTGACACGTTCTCCTTTGAACTCGAAGCATAGTTCAGATACACACTCCTTGTGCTGGCTCATAGAGTTCTCAACACTCTGTCATGCATTCCTTGCATTTAGCCTAAAGAACCCAAAACAACTTAGCAAACTCACAGAAAGATAGTGAAGTCTATCTTAACCATGTAGATGAATCCTATCACATACATCTACAACATACACTCATAAACACATAGATAACAATCATAAAACACATGTAAACACACAAAGAATATCATGCAGGAAAAAATGCTCTTCTTTTGTATTAATATGAATGTCAATTACAATATGTGCAATCTCAGACTGCAACAGAGTCTCAACTCTCAAAAACAACTATCAGAACCCTCTTTGGGCATATAATGATTTACAATAAGATTTTCAGCAACCTCTACTGGGCATACGTTATAAAGATTTATACAAGAGGAGACTCATTGAGTCTTTCCCTCCAACTACACTAGTGGTGTCTAATCACCATCAAAATGCCTACCTACTGAGGCTTGTTGCAATAAATGAAAATCTAGTCTGAATCGGATCTAGATCAGCCTATAGCTATTCATTAAAGGTGACCTTAATTATAGTCTATACAAAGGCACCAACTCGGCTCTTCCAGCCTTACAACATTTAATTGCTTTTAATTACATTGAATTTTTAAATTCAAGGGAAAAATGAGAGGGTTGGCACCTCTCTCCCTTCTTGAATGTGCTTTGATGTGTGGAATGTTGGCACGTTGTTGGGGTGGAAAGGATTCTCCTGCATCAAATTTCATCCTTTGAAGTAAGAGTTTCATGACTCTCCTCATGAGCCATACTTGGTGAATATCTCCTTGAAGCTTGAGGTGATTGTGTAGTTCTCCTTATTGACAGTTGAGAACTTATCTCTACAAGTTGACCTTCTCCTCTTGTGAGCTTCAACCTTGTAAGCATCATAAAAAAAACACTTACAAACAATCAAACCTACAAAAACCTATGCTTTGATACCAACTTTATCTGAAAATGAAAAGGCTTGAATCTCTTTAAAATTGCAAGTGAAATGGTATGTTCTTGGGTAATATGATCAAGTTAAAAACACATAAATATTAATGATTTTTTTACTTAATCACGAGCAACATAAACAATCATAAACATCCATCAAAATACACAAATTAACACAACAAAATGATAAAGGAGTTCACCCCTCTCTTGGGCTACATCTCCTGGTCTAGCCTCCAATGGATCATTTTCATTAATGCTCAAAGTGTCAAAATCAGTTCTTTACAATGCTCAGAATGAGAAATGGATGGCTTCAATGGCTCCATAATGTCCAGAAACCCCTAATTGGGCTCTTCCTACACCTAGTTTGGCCAAAAACTAAGTTGGAATCACTCCCTGGAAGTTTCTCCCAATTCTTTGTTGTCTCTGATCGCTAAAACACACCTAGACTGACTGAACCTGGCTCATGGGCATTACCCGTGCCTTAACCCAACACACAAATGAACATTTTTCAAAATCGAGCATTATGTCGAACATTTAGCGCGATTAGCGCCCCCAAGGGCGGAGGTGTTGGTCACATGGGTTCCATATGGCCACAACCCAACACCTAATTCGAGACCCGTTGCAATGGTTGAATGTGGTATGGGCATGTGGTTCCATGTGTCTGTTGGCAGGAGTGGTGGAAACCTCGCACGTAAGATTTTGTTTTGGTGTAGTATTATGTGGTATGGCCACAATCAAGGGTTGGGACTTAGTCCCAGACCTTCCCATATTTGTTTGAACATAGACCAAACTTTATAACATTTCACAATTGTATAGTGGTAAGAACCACTGTGCGAGTGGGCTGGTAGCTCGGCCCCCTACCAAGACTTTGCCACATGTCCCTGGAGGTTGTGGGTTCGACCCCTCGTGAACACAACAAACTTTTATGCATTGGAGGGGTTCCACGTGGCATCCCATGTCTGGGCCACGTGGCACCATTACATTGATCCACATAAATACCACGTGTCACCAACTAATAGGTCCAACTCACATGTGCCAGTCACTTTCCATGTCGACCTCTGCCACATCATCCTATGCCATGTCAGCCTCTACCACATGTTGCATGTCTAGTACGGACATGCCACATCAATTGTATGAACAGACCACATCAACAATACAGACATGCCACGTTATCACTGTACGAACTGTACAATCAACAAAATTTTGCATGTTTGGAAAAGTGGACAGAACGTGATATCTCACTCATATAACGTTTGTTTGAACCCGTTCAAGTTGTGTTGGGATCATGAGGACAAGGTCTATGCACGAGTCTGTTTTGAAGCAATTCTGAGAACTTTGATTTTTGAGCATATTTTGATCCCGTGGATCAGTTTTCCATTCCAATCCATGATCTCATCCTTAAGAAAGTCCAAGGAAAATAAGAGCATCTTCATATTAACATCTGCATGGTTAATGTTGAGCTTTGAAATAACATCGCTAAAATATGAAAAATGTGAAGTAGGTGAATCACAAAGTCCATGAAATCTTGGCAACTTATCTCTCCAATCTTGATAATCATTTGGATATCCTTAGATTTCTGAGAAATCCAAAGGACTAAATAAATCATGTAATAACCATTCAAATTTACTCCTTTCAAGGTTTAAATCATCAAATTCTCCAGAGAAACTTCCTAAGTGCTCCTCTTCATAAGTTTCAATTTCACTCTCATAGTTAGTATCATAAATGGAATCTCCTTCAAAATATCTTGCATCACAATCACGTCTTCCAATGTAAAACAAAACATCAAATATTATAACACCCAGGGAATCATCATCTTCATGGAATGAGGGAAATTCCACCAATCCTTCTTCAAAACTTACCCCTTCAGTATTATCAAATAATGGATCTAAAAGATCCACATTACGACAATAGGAATTATCCACTGAGTCATAATCTTCATTTGGATAAGGAAACAAAAAAATTCAGTGGTTTTCATCCTCTAAATTCTCATCCAAATTCATAAATTCACCTAGTCTCTCTTGCTCTAAACATACATCCACAAACTATTCCCTTTCCAAACTATTACAGGATTCATATAGAGGTCTCAAATCTTGGAAAAAGGTACAATTTGCTAGGTTATTGTTTTCACAAAGAGAAGAAAAAAATTGGTCGTTATCGAAGAACACCTCCTTAAATTCATCTTCAATTTCCTCCTCTTCCTACATGTATTCATGCAGTAATTGACCTTCTTCTTCATCCATGCGTTCCTCCTGTAGTGATTCTTCTTCAATGTGCTCATTGAAAGATTGGTTATCCTACTCATTTATTTCAAGTTGTAGAAATAGGTTCTCTTTCCTCAAGAAAATTCAAAAGGGCATTGTTTTCTTCTATCATCCTGTTTATTTTAATGCCTAATTCATGTGATGGATTACTTTGAAACTCAAGGAACAAATCATCAATTATCTTTTTTCTCTCATGAAAGGCATTAATTCAATCATTCAACCTTTCTTCTTTAAGATCTTCTTCATAAATTTGATTCTCAAATTCTTCACAAAGTGATTGTTCTTCACAAGAAGACCCATCATCTATATTTCTTTCAAGTGATTGACTTTCCATAGGAATAGAAGGTGTCTCCTCAATAGTTTCAACAATATCATTCTCTTCTTCATTTGGTAAGCATGCCAAAAATCTTCCAAAAACATCTTCATACCTTTGGGAAGGAGGACCCCAACGATCGAAAAATACTTGTTAAAAATTCACACAAGGTGATATATACTCATTAAAAATCCACACAAGGTGATATTTTCTTAGGACCTCGGATGTCATTTCTTACCCAAAATTTTTCTCTCTCATCCAAAGACATGAAAAATAGTTTGATCTAGATTTCTTCATGCATTATGTCAAGCTTTATAATATATTCCACAAATGAAATAATGTGTAGATCAACATAAAAGCAATTGTCATCAAATGTTGGAACATTCATCCTCCAAACTAGAGGGATGTCATTGGGATAACCTGCAATTTCTTTGAAATCAAAACATGGAAACATTTCATGGAACTCCCAATTTGTCATTTTCAACCAACCTTAACCTGAAAAACAATGATGATAATACGACGCAGACCTATCGGCACTCGGGATGAGATCCTCTCACAAGATAATTCTTTAACCTCTTTGAGACGGATCGGCTCTTTCGGATTCTCTAATGGAATCTCTTTTTAAATCGATCCACAGTTCCTTTTCGCATCTTGCAATCTCGCTAGTTCGCGAGTCGTGACTCCTGATTCTTCCCTTCTAATCTTGCGATACCCGAATTGTCGATACAGGTATATCTCTCCCCCTGTCAGCACCTTCCTCGCGCGACCTCTAGCTAGACTTAACGCTAGCTCCTCTCGCCTCTCTCACCTTTGCGAGTTTCACTGTCGAGCTCACGTACTCTTACTTCACGAATTGTCGATATGCGAGAGTCTGCAAGATACCAGATATATAAAATATGCAGAACAGAAACGAAATGCTAGAAATAACAGAATAACAGTGAAATATCCAGCATAATCTTCACAATACACAGAAATGATATACGAGATAGCAACAGAAATAGCACTTGAACAGAAATAGCACTTGATTCAGATAGCAATGTTCACAGGCCTCTTCGAGGGGGCAACCTCCAATCGAGTAGCGCTCTGTTACAATAATCTCCAAGCTAGGGTTCTCATACCCTCGACTCCTATTTATACTAAAA
>JZKD02S1674956.1:196129-262542 GCA_000966675.3 Picea glauca
TGATAAGGAAGTTTTTGCTGGGTTTTCTTCCCCTAAAGGGTTTCCCAGGATAAATGTTGTGTCTCTTGTGAATGTGTATTTCTCAATGATCTTGTTCTTATTATGCTCTTATCTAATGAAATGCAAAGAACTGTAATAATGGCATAAACATTAACACTTAACTATTACATTTAATTTTGGCGCATCCAACTTCAAAACATTTCAAATAATTTGTCATGTGCCAAAATGCGTTGGCGCTTGCCCCACGCTCGCTTGTTGTTGGCGATGCTCCTGCATCATAATAGTGGAGTCACCAAGGTGCATAATTAATGCCAATACAATGTTACTTGTCCCACCTCACAAACATCAAGCCTTAGAAATATTCAAGGGGAATGGGCTTCTTGCCTTTAATGGAGTCTCCAAATGAGTAAATGTAATAAATAGCTTTTAATTTTTCTCATAATAAATTGTTGAATCCAAATTTCATATACCCATGGAATGGAATTTGTCCCCAACAATGGTGCCAAAATGTTGTTTCTCAAACTCAAGTCGAGGGAAAGTTTTGTCTTATGATGGGGAGCTTGGGGCAACTAACTCATGCCCAAGGAAAGTCCTGCCCTATGAGGGGGAGCTTGGGGAAACTAACTCATGCCCAAGGAAAGTCCCTCCTTGTGAGGGGGAGCTTGGGGAAACTAGCTCACACCCAAGGAAAGTCCCTCCCTACGAGGGGGAGCTTGGGAAACTAAACAAGCAAGCCTCCCACTTTTACCTTAGCGGTCTTTCTTCTACTCTTCTAGGTTAGGGTTTCTAACCTAAAGAGATTTTTCCTAAAGGTACAACTAAATCCTATCATTGTAAGAAAGGAAGATATGGAGAAAGAATTGGTTCATTTCGATTAATTTCTCAAGAATGTAATAACCATAATATGGTTGGCAAGGAACATAAAAGGATGTACTTAGGGGACAATAATTATTACAATATCTGAACCACTTATCACAAATAGCCAATGAGAAAGTAAACAAATAAATACAAGTGATTAAATGTATTCAATGAGCATTTGTAATGCTCAAAATATGTGCACCCTCCACAAAACGTTGTTTATGCAACCATCCATTAAACCATAAAATTTATGTGTGGTGAAATATTTATGAATAAATCATGAGCAATAATAAACTTTTCCAAATGAAAATTTCCCATTATATTAAGCATAAATATAATCTTTTTACATTGTTTTTTCTTTACTGACATAAAAAGAGTTTTCTATGTCCAGTCATAGAACGAGTGACAGTCCTTTCGAATAAACAAAATGGGAGTGTCTCATCATAACCTATAATTCAGACTAGTAGATACAAAAATCAACAGTCTATAACTGTCTGAGCAACAATTTATACATGTGAAGAAGATAATCATAAAAAACCTCAGATACTATGACCTTCTTGGACCAGTTAAAGAGAAATCTTACAACAACAGTAATCGATTGATTAAATAGCCTAATATAGTCCATGCCTCGTGTGAAGAGTTGATTATCATATTTATCACGCATGCATATTTGGAATACGAGTGTTGTGATGAAATCCAGGTAACAAATATGTGTTGAGATTTCAGTGTAAAGTGAGTAATAAGTGGACGTAGGATGCAATGAATATACCAGCAACCTATGGACCATTAAATCCTGCAATGAATATACCATCAACCTATGGACCATTAAATCCTCACATGCATACCCACATAAGTTTGTATTACACAGTTTAGACACAGATTTCAAATGTGAAGTACGTGTAATGAAATGTTTGATTCCACTTATATCAATTCAAACAAAAAATGGGTCAAGTAACCAGCACTAAACTTTCACATGCCTGCAAATTGTGAAGAGTGGAAGAGACAAAAGTGGATCCAGATCTCATGTAAGCGATGATACAAGGGGATACGAGGGCACTAGGGATACAACAACTAATGGATCAAACTTGCAAGGCCAGGAAAAACCATGGGTTGGTTTTTATGTGATGAAGATAAGCAATGAGGAGGTAAAATAGAAACCCTGAAACTGCTGTGAATGAGCAGACAATAAAATTGACCAGCCTCCAAATTATATAAATATGTGAAATCTAAGCTTAAATGACCTAGAAAAGAATTAGGCAAAGTAAAACCCTAGATCGTGAAAGGAAAAAAAAGGGGGGGGGGTTAGGGTTTTGGGTGGTTGAAGACAACACGAAGACCAATGCCTTAGAGGGCTATGGAGTCAACACTTCACCTCAATGTGAAGTCTAGGGTTTATGTAGAAAAGTGTTGAAAGGTACCTGAAATATTACCCTTCAAGCACTACCTAAGGTTTGAAGGATTTCTTCAAGGATGCCATTACGATGTCCTATCTTAATGCATTAGCAAGAAAACATAACAATCAAAGGGATGGTGAAATATCTTACCTTAAACCCTTCCAAGTGGAGCATTAAATCATTTTTTCATCCTTGCAACAACCATGTTCTTCCAAGCAATCTTACAGAAAGTTATTCTAACCCTTGAAAATGCTAGAAAACATCACACAAAGAGAAATAGATGCATAATAGATCTTCGTACCCTGGATTTTCATTAATCTACAACGATTTTAAATGGAGGACTTCTCCTTTTATAGGTGAGAAGCCTTCTCAATTACGATGTAAAACCATGTGTTAGCTGAAAACCACAAGCTCAAAAGCCATTTTTTCGGAAAAAACCTCGGGCAAGATACAAGTAATAATAAAATAATACAATAATATGCTCACAAGGTACAATGTCCCTTTTAGAAAAGGTCATATACAATATAAAAATCACCCGTTAGGACCAAGTAGAATCCAATGGAGGTGAATCCCCCAATAAAAATGTTGATGTCCACATAAATGGTTCAAGACTAGTCAAATAATCCAACCATTACTTCCTCCATCCACATAATGGTCCAAGAAATATGCACTAATCCCAAAATATAATATGTACTAGAAGTGATGGAATGTAATACGCCTAAGCCGAACTCCAGTTGAAATGTAATTATAAGTATGCGTATAGGTTCGTGATCCAAGAGCCTCTTTTGGACAAAGAGACTATTTTGTATTGTGTACTTCCACTTGGAAATTAATAAAAGAAAACATGATTGCATGCAAACCATCCTGACAAGAAGAGTAAGGGGGGTAAACTCCACTATAATGGGAAAGGAAGGATAAGAGTCTAAAAAAGGGGCTAAGATAAGGGGCTTAAGCCAAAAAAGAATATTTTATCAATATTCCTAAAGTTAAATTCTAAAGTAGGGGATAATGCATTTTATCCGAAGTCCCTATGAGGAAACGTATCACCATGTGAGGGAACCATGTGTGGCCCATGCAGTGTCCAACATGACAAGTGTCAAGTTGGGAACATGAACATAATTTTTGGGTGAATTTATCTGATTTATCCATCATTCGATCATTATTCTTCCACCTCACTTCGTTGATGTCATTAGGTCTTTCATGTTGCCATTACCGTATGCGTACCTCTACCAGGGAGAGAGTAGGATTATGTAGAAGAACGTCAAAAGAGAATAGTTAAGTTGAAGAGGTGGGTTGTTAGGCCCATGTGTATTCTCTCGAGGTGAGAGAATTGCAGGGAGTTGGATTTCCATAGATGCCAAGTGGTCATCACAAAACTTTGATTATTCCTATTTGACTTGTTGTTGAAGTCTGGAGGAAGTGGGCAGCCATAGAGAGCACACTTACTGGGTGGGAAAATCATGTGGGGAAAGTAGAGTCTGTGAAACTTGGCACATGTATTATTCATGTCCGGCTTGTTGCTAAATCCTGGAGGGAAGTGGGAATCCATAGGGGGCACACTTCATGACTAGGACAAGCATGTGGGGAAAGTAGAGTCTGTAAGATTATTGTTGAACTTGGCACATGTATTGAGATATGGGTGTTGTTGAGAGACCTCCAAGAATATATTTTCCTTTCCCTAGTGGATTTCAATCCCAAATCAAGGGTGGCATTGATCCAAAAGACTCCCCGAGTCCAGAAAATGCTCAAAAATGAAAGTTCTTGGAATTGAATGAAACTAATTACATTGTGACCAGCTCATTGCGTTGATTCCAACCATATATATACTTTCTCAAATGGGCTCAGTATGCGGGAGTTATCACACTCTGATAAGATTCTCAAACAACAAAAAAGTCAAAGGTCAAACTGGAAAAAAGTCAATGCTGACATTAGCATGACATCACCAAGATAATTCATTATGCTGACATGGCAGAGGTAGGTGGTGACATGTGATTGGACAGATGATGCAGGCATAGACCAATAGATATTTGACATGTGGCATGTGGTTGATTTAATGTGGAGGTGCCACATGGCACCCAGTCATTGGTGGCTTTGATAAAAAAATTGTAACTCATGAGAATGGAACCCATGACCTACTGATATGAGGCAAGCGCTTTGGGGAATGACCAAACTCCAACGCGCCACATGTGTTTCTTATTATATGAAATACATTTAAATGTATTTAAAATGCAAAGTAATGATATGTGGGGTAGAAAAGGGTTGGGGCTAAGCCCCATCCCACGGTTATATCCTTGTGTGTGACCACAATATGAAGGGGCACGAGCGCCTTAGTTTAAACCACCAACGCCCAATTAGCGCCAGTCTCCACCATTTACTCTGGAGATAGAACCCGGGGCTAGGCGCATTAGGAGGGGCGTAGTCCTATGAAAATTCGCCATATGACCATTGGATTCGGGCTATGGGCCAGTGCGCAACCCAAAGGGATGGCGCTTGGCCATATGTAGCTTCATATGACCACTTTAGAGGGGGTGTGCACCTGATTTGGGGTATTTCGCCCATATTTATGCTAAAAAGTGGGGTTTTACCCTTGTTTATTCAATTTTAATTGATTTATGCCTGTAATAGGATATTTTTGGACCATAATTAGTTTTTTGAGGATATTTTGGCCATTTGAAGGGGGATTTGATCCCAAAAAGAGGCCATATATTCAGGAGAAGTTGGGCTTCACTTTTTGAGCCTAAAAACTATATAAACCAGGATTTTTGAGCTTGAGGGGTAACTTTTGGATGCAGAGATTTAGAGGAGCAACTTGTGTATTTTGGCCATTTCTCATGTTTTGAGAGGCATTTTCTAATGTTTTGAGAGGAGTTTTGTTGATGCATGTATGTAACTGAACAAGGAGGTCTTGTACAATAGATCAAAATCCTTTTGTAACAGAAAAGAGCCAATGTAAAGAGAACTTGAGCATTTGAAGAGAAATAAAGAGGTCCTCCACTTGGAAGCAGGTCTGGAGACGTGGCCAAAGATTGGTGAACTTTGTTAACACGTTCTTGTGTCTACTTCTCTTTCTTGTTTGTTGTTATCTTCTCTTAATTTGCAACATGGTTTATAATGGATGAACTCTTTAATCATTAATGAGCATCAAGTAAAATTCATAATTGATATTCCGCAACAAATAATAAAGTTTATGTATTTCGCATTCTTATCGATCTGATGCACAAAGTACATTAAAATTAACCTGCAATTGTTAGTAAAACCTATCATTTTTTTATCAGACATGTTCCCAATTTGTAGGGAATAGTGTCTAAGGTTGGGAGGAAATGTGATGTCTATTTCCCAAGAGTAGGCCATCATGGAGTGACTTAGTAGTCTATGTGTTCCTGTACACTATAGCCAATCAAAAATAGGGAACAAACAGAGAAATAAGGGTGATTTGGTGGCTAAACGATGAATTAAGCCAAAAAGCATAGGAAAATTCACTTATGCCTAAGTCAACGAAGAATTAGAACGAAAAGGTGCTAAAGGGGGAATTAATTAATTAATTAATCACCTTAGGAGGAAAAGCGCCTAGCTTAAGTGAGGTCAATGGTGAATTAGATTAGGAAGAGTATAAAGGGAGGAATTCGACCTAATTCCTCATTATGCATTGTTATGATTTGATGTTGAGAGTTCCCAGAGGAGGAAGAGATTCAACTTCTACTTTTTTGTGGATTTCTAGAGGAAACCACCACCATTGATAGGTTTCAGTGTTGAGAGACACACCCTAGCCCATTGGAGAAACCATCCAAGTATTTCACTGTGCTATTCAAGAGTATCCAGTTTGCAGTGTTGTGCAGCTCATCCAATGAGAGCATGAGGTCAAATAGAGGGGTTGTGTAGCTGCACGATATCAGAGCTCGGATTTCAATTTCCTTCCGACCGAGTTGAGATCCAGCCAGGGTGCATAGATTGAGCCACTTCCATCGGATTCAGACAGTGGAATCCTTCAGAGCGCATCATTCATCCATCTAGGGCACAACTCTTTTGGAAGGACAGTTGGGGTTATAGACGGAGCATCAGAGAAGATATGGAGAAACCCTCTCGACCCAGTTTTGCATTTGTTGGGGTGAACGTTTTGAGTCCTATATCAGTCGATTTTGTTGGTGGAATCATTTGGACGCATCCAGAGAGCCCAAGAGGTGCGTAGACCCCTAGGGGATGAGATCTAGAGCATGAGAGGATAGATCTTCCATATGAAAGTCACCAGGATCAGTCTAGAGGCCAGGGCACTTCTATTGGGATAGTTTCCAGCTCATTCCGATGGGTATAGCCTTCCAGATGAGTTTTCCATTTTGTAGCGGTTACCGTGCTTCTCTGGAACCGTCAATTTTGTCGATCTATCCGTGCATGCATCAGATCTACCTTCATCTTATGATCACAATTATTTTATGTTATTTTCTTGTATTCCAGTGACGATCCATGAGATCTAACTGATGACTATCTTCTACATTTCCACTATTTCATTGTATTTCCATGCTTGAATCTCATAATACATATTATTGGGCGGTTGATGTTCCTTATTTCCGCATGCATCATATGTATAATTGTTTAAACCATAATGTATAACATGAAACCACAAAAACATCTCAAGAACATAACTAAAACTCATCCAGAAACCCCCAGAGTATTAGATCTGAAGATAAAATGCATCCAAAAACCCCCAGAGTATCAGATCTGTGAGACAGAACACTAGATCCGTAGTAAATATCCAGATTAGTTGGATCGAGGATATTTCAGTGGTATCATAGCTTTACTCCTGCCAGCCTGTGACTAAAGACGATGAGTATAGCAGAAGACCCAAATGGTCATGATCACGTAGGTGATGAATATGTCACTTACGACATGCACAAGGAAAGAAGGCCTAGGCATGATTGTCCTCCTTTCCCTCCCAACTCAAAGGAAGAGGAAGAGGAACACAAAGAAGACGAGAGAAGAGAAGAGCGCGAGGTTGAGCGGGAGGCTAAGAGGATGCTAGGAGATACATATGAGTGACCAGAGAGAAGTGGTAAGGCCCCCATGGAACCAGAGGCAACCTTCATGCAGGTTATCAACGATATGTTAGCTAGTCAGCAGACCATGTCTCAGTCCTTGGCACAGGTGGATGATAGATTGTCTATGGTGGGCACCCTGGGCACACAATCCCCACATGCAGCACAGGTAAACTCAGGGGTAGGTAGTAGACCCCAGTCATCCACTCACACATACACCTTTGCAAGTAGGATTCCCCGACATTTGTTTCCCAGTTTCCAGAGGGAACCCTCGGTAGTAGCACAACTACCGATAGCACAGAGACCGCCCACTCATGCAGAGGACATTGCAGAGTATTGGAGGGAGTATGCAATGTTGGGTCATGAATTCCATCAAGACATGACCCTATTCGAGTATTGTGGACTCAGACTCGGGAACTTCCCCAGAGAGCCACAGAGAGGAGGGTCATAGTAGTAGCAGGGGCATAACATTGATTTCATCTGAAAAGTTGGTAAACTCAGCATACCTTCTTTCGACGGATTGTCCAAATGAACTGCCAGAGATTGGGTACAGAATCTAGACACCTACTCCAAGCTCAACTAGATGACCGAGATAGAGGCCATCAATTTTTCTACCTTACACTTGGAGGGTGAGGCACACGAGTGGTGGTATCATGGATTGGTGACATTGGGCCATAGTCACATCACCTCCTATAGAGAGTTCAAAGAGATACTCATGGAAATATTTGATAGGAGGGATCCAAAGATCCATTTCAGAGATCTAGCCCAGTTGGGACAAACTGGCACAATAGAGGCATTCGTCTCATAGTTTCAACGGGTAGCAGTGGCAGTGAAAGATGTATCTAAGCCTCGGTTGATCATGTTATTCACGAAAGGGATCAGAGAACCCTTGAGAGGATGGGTGAAGCCATAATGGCCTCACACCTTGTAGGATGTCATCCTACGCACTAGAGATTTGGCGGACTCAGTGCCAAAAACTAAACCCTTTTCCAAACCCTTCATACCATAGAAGGATTGAGACCAAAATCCATTCCATAGAGAATGGAAAGGCAAGGAGAATTTGGATGATGGCATGAGACAAGAGTTTATGAGGAAGAATCTTTTCTTCTCTTGTAGAGAGCCTTGGGTCCCAGGGCATATATGCATGGGAAAGGGACATATCCACTACATTGAAGTGGACTCAGGAAGTGAGGAGTAGGACAAGGATATCGGGGAACGAGCAGATAGTGATTCAGAGGATGATACCACTCATGAGCCAAAGCAACAACCGAAGAAACCTCAAATACCGATAGGGGCACATCCCAAGGAGGATACAAAACCTCATAGAGAGGTGAGAGGGGGAACCATAGCCACCCTTTCAGGAGTACCCAAGTACAACACTCTTAGGCTCAAGGGCCTTGTACAAGGGTAGTGCATGATCGCTTTAGTTGATGGTGGGGCCACCCAAAATTTCATAGATGCATCCTTAATAGCCAGGAGGGGGTTATGCACTAAGGAGTTTGAGGGATTCCACGTAGCAGTAGCAGATGGATACACGATGACATGTTTGGACATGATCCCAGACCTAGAGGTCAAACTAGGCAAATACACCTTGAAAGACACTTTCTATGTAGTTTACCTGTCAGATACAGATGCAGTATTTGGGGTATAGTGGTTATACTCATTAGGGGAGATTGGGTTCAACTATCAAACATTTACCATGAGCTTCAGAGACACCAGTGGATTGATAATGGTACTGAGAGGCATGTCTACAGGAGCACCATGAGCAGTATAAAAAAAAATATGGAGAGGACCTTCCATCACAGTGATGTGGCCTATGCAACAGAGTGTTTTATCACCACATGGAAGGATTCAGAGGGAAGAGAACAGTACCATCCATAGATCAGAGAGATTCTGAGCTAGTATGAGCCAATGTTTGGGCTGATACCACCAGGAAGACCACCAGATAGAGGATTTTAGCACATGATCGAGCTGGAGGTGGGGGATACACTAGTGATCATTGTGCCTTATAGGCATCCCAAGAGGTTCAAGGAAGAGATTGATAAAGAAATCAAATATTTTCTTGCGATGGGGCACATCAGGCCCATCATGAGCCCTTTTGCCTCTTCAGTCATTCTGGTACTAAAGAAGGATGGCACATTGCATATGTGCATTGATTACAGATCTCTTAACAAGAAAATGATAAAGAATAGGTACCCCATTCTGCACATAGATGAGTTGATGGACGAGTTGCATGGGGCAGTTTTCTTCACCAAGATTGATCTGTGATTTGGGTATCATCAGATCAGTATCAGGGAGCAGGATATAGAGAAGATTGCATTTAGATGCCACTTCAGACATTTTGAGTTCTTTTTCATGCCATTTGGGTTGACCAATGCACCGACCCCTTTCCAGTCTTGCATGAACCACATCTTTAGAGGACATTTGAGGAAATCCCTTTTGGTGTTCTTCGATGATATATTGATATACAACAGGAAGTGGGATGAACATTTGGCACATTTAGAGGAGGTCTTGAGCATTATGTAGGAACATTCATTATATGCCAAGGAATCCAAATGTGAGTTTGGCATGAGAGAACTATTGTACTTGGGGAATATCATCAGTGAGAAGGGAGTACAGGTTCATCAAGAGAATATCAGGGCCATTCTGGATTGGCCAACATCCAAGAACCTCACAGAGTTAAAGGGATTCTTTGGGTTATGCAGTTACTACAGATGGTTCGTCAACAAATTTTCATAGTTGGGAGCACCACTCATAGACTTGACGAAGAAGGGCACTTTTCATTGGACAGAGGAGTCACAATGAACATTTGATAAAATGAAGGACGTTATGAGTACCTTCCTTGTTCTAGACCTTCCATACTTCTTGCAACTGTTTTTCTTAGAGTGCGACACATCAGGGGTGGGGATTGGAGCAATTTTGATGCAGGGGGGGCACCCCATTGTGTTTGAGAGCATAAATCTCAACGATTCAGAGAGACTCTATCTTATTTACGACAAGGAAATGCTAGCAATCATGCATGCCTTGACCAAATTTAGGCAATATCTGGTAGGCAATAGATTTGTAGTGAAGACTGATCATAACAGTCTCAAGTATTTCCTAGATCAAAAAGACCTCAGTGAGAGATGGTAGAAGTGGGTCTCAAATATCCAAGCCTTTTACTTTGACATTGATTATGTCAAGGGAAAGAGGAATATCATAGAAGATGCCTTGTCCAGGAGGCCAACAAGGTGTTCAATGATGGACGTTTGTACAAATTGGAAAGTTCAATTGTTGGTGGAGTACTCCAAAAACATATTTTCTTGTGAGGTGATGGAAGGATAGGTGGTTGATGATAGATACCAGGTTCTTGATGATGTCATTTTATACAAGGACCGGATCTACTTGGTTCCAGAATCTACCATGAAGGGGAAAATTCTGAAGGTGTGTCATGATTCACCTACAACAGGGCATCAGGGGTACTTCAAAACATATAGGCATATCATGGAGAGATTCTCATGGAAGGGTCTCAAGGATGATGTGCTGAAACACATCCAGGAGAGAATGACTTGTCAGCAGAACAAGTCCAAGAAGACACACCCCTCAGGGTTTCTACAACCTCTACCCATTCCAGAGCAGAAATGGGAGATCATTTCTATGGATTTCATTACAAGGCTTCCTCGAGTGCGGGGTAGTGACTGTATATTTGTGGTGGTAGACATGCTGACCAAATTTTCACATTTCTTCACCATACCCATGGACTACAAGGCCATACAGGTAACATAGTTATTTTTTAGGGAGGTATTCCAGTTGCATGGTTTACCCAGGCATATAGTCAGTGATAGAGATGGGCACTTCATCAACGTGTTTTGGCAAGAGATTTTCAGGTTGACAGGAACAGAGCTAGCTATGAGTGCCATCTACCACCCACAGACAGATGGACAGAAAAATATCGTCAAAAAATGGGTGGAGGGGTATATGAGGAACTATGTGGGGAGGCAGAAGAGCACATGGGTGAGTATTTCTAAAACACAACTTACCATATGTCTATCAGGATGTCACCATTCAAGTCATTGTATGGATACGATGCACCCTCCTTTATGGAGAATGTGTTTGGGGACAACAGGGTCCCGGGAGTCAAAGATTGGGTGGATGAGAGTCAAAGGATTCTGCAGGTAGTGAGGGAGAACTTGTAGATGAATCGGAACCAATAGAATATCTATGCCAAAAGACAGAGAGTCGAGCACATTTTTGAGGTAGGGAATTTGGTTTTTTCTGGGATTATAGCCATATAGATAGTCCTCCTTGAAGAGGAGCGGAGCAGAGAAGATGAATCCGAAGTTTTATGGGCCATATAGATTTATCAGGAGGATAGGCAAGGTGGCATATGAGCTAGAGCTACCGAAGGGTAGCAAGATTCATAATGTCTTTCACGTCTCTTTCCTTAAAAAGGTTGTGGGACAACAGGTTGGCATTTCAGAGGAGTTGCCACCCTTGGATGAGGAGGGCCATTTGGAGCTAGTATTAAAGGAATTACTAGAGAAGAGAGAGCATAGGTTAAGGAGCAGGGTCATCAGAGAGTTCTTGGTTATATAGAGGGGTCTTCCAGTGGAGGATGCCACATGGGAGGGAGACCGTATTTTGCAGCACCCAGGATTGATGTTGCTTGAAGAAAAGCAATCCCGGGAAGGGAGGACTGTGATTCCCGTTCCCAAGAGTAGGCCAACAGGGAGTGAATTAGTAGTCTCTGTGTTCTCATAGAATATAGTCAGGCACAAACAGGGAGAAAAGGGAGAAATAAGGGTGATTTGGTGGCTAAACGATGAATTAATCGAAAAAACATAGGAAAAGTCACTTAAGCCTAAGTCAACGAAGAATTAGAATGAACAGGTACTAAAGGGGGACTTAATTAATTAATTACTCACCTTAGGAGGAAAAGCGCCTAGCTTAAGTGAGGTTAATGGTGAATTAAATCAGAAAGAGTATAAAGGGAGGAATTCGACCTAATTCCTCATTATGCATTGTTATGATTTGATGTTGAGAGTTCCCAGAGGAGGAAGAGATTCAACTTCTATTGTTTTGTGGATTTTTGGAGGAAACCACCACCATTGATAGGTTTCATTGTTGAGAGACACACCCTAGCCCATCGGAGATACCATCCAGGTATTTCATTGTGTTATTCAGGAGTATTCAGTTTGCAGTGTTGCACAGCTCATCTAATGAGGGCGTGAGGTCAGATAGAGGGGTTGTGTAGCTGCATGAGATCATAGCTCAGATTGCAGTTTCCTTCCGACCCAATTGAGATCCAGCTAGGGTGCATAGATTGAGCCACTTCCCATCAGATTCAGATGGTGGAATCCTTCAGAGCACATCATTCAACCATCTAGGCTGCAACTCTTTTGGAAGGACAGTTGGGGTTATATATGGAGCATCAAATCATATCTGGGGAAACCATTCTGACCCAGTTACGCATTTGTCAGGGTGAATCTTTTGAGTCATATATCAGCTGATTTTGTTGGTGGAATCATTTGGATGCAGCCAGAGAGCCCAAGAGGTGCACAGACCCCCAGGGGACGAGATCCAGAGCATCAGAGGACGCATCTACCTTTCGACAGTCACCAGGATCAATATAGAAGCCAGGGCACTTCTATTGGGACAGTTTCCAGCTCATTCTGACGGGTATAGCCTTCCGGATGAGTTTTCCAGTTTGTAGCGGTTACCGTGGTTTTCCAGAACCATTGATTTTGTCAATCTATCCGTGCATGCATCAAAGTTGCCTTCATCTTCTGATAATGAGTATTTTGTGTTATTTTCTTGTATTCCAGTGACGATCCATGATATCTAACTGATGACTATCTTCTACATTTCCAGTATTTCATTGTATTTCCATGCTTGAATCTCATAATGCATATTATTGGGCGGTTGATGTTCCTTATTTTCCCATGCATCATATATATAACTGTTTAAACCATAATGTATAACATGCACATGCAACAACCGCAAAAAATCTCAAGCACATAACTAAAACACATCCAAAAACCCCTAGAGTATCAGATCTGAAGATAAAACGCATCCAGAAACCCCCAGAGTATCAGATCTATAAGAAAGAACACTAGATCCGTAGTAAATATCCAGATCAGTTGGATCAGGGATATTTCAAGAAATTCATAGGTTTGCATGAAATTGGTGTTTATTTCATGAGATAAGTGTCTGTCATGTGCTTATTTCAATTATTGTGTGTGTAATTATGAGTTTTCTATTATGAAATCTTTGTTATTAATTCTATGTATGACTTGTTGTTGTTGTGTGTTGTTTTTATTCCGCATACCTTTGCAGAAATCCAGTGTTGAGTATTAGTGTGAAAAATACTATGAAATCCAGTTATAATTAATTGTTATTCGTAATACCATTTAAGTAATATTCACGTAAAAATTATATAGATGATGTAAACTAGTAATTTTGTCATGGGTTCCATAATTATCATTACCCTGAGCGTATTGGCGATGAGACTGGTTCAATAATGGAGTTTGTAGTTGTTAATACCTGAAAATGTTTATCAACGGCTTTGTTTATATCTTCGACTGTCTATGTAGAATTAATAATTGTACATATGATAAGTGGGGTAATTATCCATCTTGTTACAAGCAAAGTTAAGTAGTAAAACTTGTTATTTTGGGATGGAAAAGTCTTGAACAGCTACAGATAGTGTGTTGTGTGCAATTTCTTATCCTTACATCATGTTGAGAAAATATTAATAGTCTAGGGTGGGTTTAACAACCTCATGATGGTCCTAAGAGTCTCAGGAAATCCTCAGAGAAAAAATTAGAGCATTAAAGACTAGATGCAAACTAATTTAGGGACGTTGGAGTTGCATTGGATATGAGACTCTGATAAACCTTCTCCACCATAGGATATATCAGCATCATGTCACCCAACCAATACATGGACGATTGTTGTCCTAACTTGGAAGTTTGTGCCAAGAAATCCATGATGATGAGTATTTCATGTCAGTCCATGTGGACGGTGGCCACGGTGCCACGGTGCCTGGTGTTGTGGTATTTGGAGAAACAAAGGGTGATGTGGTATGAGTGCCACATGTCAAGCCAAGTGACATCATTGGATAGGTCAACATGTGTAATGTGTAGATAGTGGGCTTAGGAGCATGATGGGTTCACGTAGATGGTAACCTTGGAAACCTTGAAATTATACCTTGGAAACCTTGGCTAAATTACAACAAGGGGAAATTATATTGTCCTTCTGGCAAATTGATGACTACTCTTACGAGAGTAGGAATATGTTGATATGCTTATTATTGGTAAAACCTGAATGTACATGGCAATGGTGGCATAAATTATGTTATGAAACTACCTGAGTTCATACAAGGGACATGAGCTGAGTTGTTTTGTTAAGTAAAATAATGTCTATTGGTGAGGGCAGGTAGAGTATCTTGTAATTAAGATGGTTGATTATATAAGGGTTAATACCCTTATGGAAAATTCCTTCTTCTTAAAGGAAATTGGTATGAATTGATAGAATTCGTAGAAGTAATAATTATTGTTTTAATAAAAGATCAAATCATGTATATGTGTATGATTCCTCATGATCATAGGATGGATGGAAAATGTGTAAGGTCATTTTATTTGATGGATAGTGAATGAAAATGGTTGTTGGAGAATAACCAAGGTGAGCAATTAAAAAGGAGTCCTTTGGATTTTTGCTAGACCTCTTGGAAGAGGTAAAGAGGTCTGAACACACGAGCAAGTTTATGATGCTCATGATTGTTATAAGAGAAATTATATACCTATTAATCTAGGGACATGTTTGTGCATGCAAATACAAAGGGCAGACACCTGGAATACATCTACACTGTAAGCATGGGTAAAACGCTTGGGGAACGATGATATGCCAAAATGCATATGGAAAAGATTGAGCATGCATATAGGCTTATTATAGTCTATTATTGGATGTAAAAATATGATGATGTCATGAATCATATGGTTAATTATGATCTGGGTATTTTGTTAAAATGATAACTTGGGGAATTAGGAAATTCTTCAAAAAGAGCTAAGATGAAATGATAAGAGAGAAAAGATCAAAGGTGACCCTTTTGTTGGTTGCTATCTTGTAATGAGGAAAATATAATTATGATTTTATGGATGATATTGGTTGTGTAAGTGACTGTAAAGTCTCATCAAAACTGGATAATATTAAATCAATATGAATGAATGAGGTAAAAATGTGTAAGTGATACACCTGCATATATGTAAATATGCATATACATGCTTAAAAGTATGATATGAATTTATGAATAGGTGAAACGTGAGGCAATATTTGTACTCTCCAGATTTAAATAATGCCATGGATGCATGGTTGACCCTATGTTGGAAGGGTTTGATTTGTCTCGATCAAATAATATCTTGAGGGGGATGTGTTCGTTTCCTCGGGAAAAGTTTGTATAAAATGATGAGAAAGCAAAGGAGTGGGGAGGCTTTATTGTCATGATAAAATGAAACATGGTTATGCCTTTGAGGATTGCATGAGAACAATTGTGAATAATCATGAGTTAAAATAATTGGTAAAGAGAATATGCAAGTGTGCCTAAGGTAGACACACAAAATGATACTATGTGTGGTTAAATGTATGAAAGAACAGTTTGAAAGAAAGATGATAACATAAAGATACAGGTTTGAACATGTGAATATGAAATGCATAATGAAATGCAAGATTATATTCCTTGTGGAATATTGGATAGAACTCTAAAATAATGAAGTTGAGGCTAACTCAAGAATGGAGGTCATGTCAGACCGTTTGGATATGCAACAAGAGAGTTGCATGTTGAAGAGGTTCATGTGGAGGAACTGTGTAAAGAACTCTTCCAGGAGAATAAAGCTATAACCTTAATGACTGTTGAGAATTGAGCAGTGATTTGCATAACCTAACTATATAAGAACCTTGGATTCCATTTTAAAATATCATGCATGCGTACCAAGACCTGCACACAGATGAGGACCAATCTGATCTCTAGTTGGAAAATATGTGGAATGCACAAGTTCATGATTCATTATGAAAAAACAAATTGTTGTTGTAGCATGTTGAATTATCCAAGAAGGTCAAGGAGAACATGTCTATGACTACTCAAGAGATAGAACAAGCAGATCCAAGGAGGGATAAATTGTAAAAGCAAAGACGAAGAAAGTGATTAATACTTCTCTCACTATGAAACTATGAATAATAAGACAGAGTTTTATGCTTAAAAATGACAACTGTGAAGATAAGTACATTTTGTAACTGAAAGATACAATACTAAATGTGTTTAAATGAATGAGTTTGGTTAATCTATAGTGTGTGAAGGAAATGGGGCCTTGAAATTAATTCATCTAGGCTGAAAGTTCCCTGATGGGATAATCCCTTAACTTATTTCTTGTTGCCTATTATGTTTCTCTGGAATGAGAAACTCATATGCTGACGAATGTAGATATTTTAAATGTTGACAGTTGCAGCTGAAATTTGATTGTGGTTGCACTCATGAAAACATTAGGGACAATGTGATGGAGTGCATATAGATATTATAAGGAATATATGAAAAGGTTTATTGAAATAAATGCTATGGTACATGCATTTGATTTTACATGGTAGCTAATGTAAAATGTGAATGTGGTTACATATAGAGAAGATTGGAATTGTTAGGGAATGACAATTGCCAATAGTGAAAAATCTTAGACAAAAGTGAATGCAAGAAGGTTGTTGATAAAATAAAAAACCGTGAACGAGATTTTAGAAGTCCCTAGGAAGCACCACTGAAGAGGTAATAGCAGAGAAGGTTTTGGAAGCCAGAACAAGTATAAAGATTTCATGCCCGTGTGACATAAGAGGTAAAAGGGAATTGGGTAATAATCCCTTCTAAATAGTCTATTATTGATATATGCATGTGATTTGAATGGTTGTTGTATGCCGTTGATACCCAAGTAGGGTAGGATTCAGGAAGAAAAACCTGAATGATGGAGGTGTGAACCTCTAATAGTCGAGGATGATTGAAATCCTTGGAAAATGCATGAACAAATATATGTCACAAGGAGTGAGTGGGAACAAAATTGCTCGAAGGTAGCATGATGATGTAATGCATTAAGGAGATACATGTGATAAGAGAGTAAGTATATATAGGACTGCCATTGTGGAAGAAGTATCTTCTAGTACTTTGCGGAATTGTAGAATGGTATAGAGAGGAATTGGGTGGCCATAAATGTTGGCACCCTGGAAAACACAGTCATGCTGTAAAAATAAATGAGTATAAGGAACCATGTGGTAAAAGGTTGGCTGAGTTCCAACCCACTAAGACAAAGTGCCTAATATGAAAAGTAATAATTTGAAAATCAATGTGATGGTGCATTGTGTGTGTATGAGGCCATGGATATTGGAACATTGATTAAGTTCATTTGAATTATGATTTCATTTTGAAAGGTTTGGTATGATAAAATAATGCATTTGTAAGGAATGGTATTTCCTTCTTGAGTAGATGAATTTGATTGATAGTTTGCACAGTTCTGAAAATTGTTTGTGAGCCACTACAAGTGTGCAATGAAAATATAATGTGCATGAGAAATAACAATTTGTTTGGTTGGTTGAAGTGGAAATTACAAGAAGAAAGGTTTTGGTATGGCATTGTTGTAAGTCCATGAGGAAGACCAATGCATGTTGATTATAAAAGAGACAAACTGTCATGAGAAAGATATCTCGGGATTGTGAATCCGGTTCCTATGGAGAATGGGTCTAAAAATGAAAATATTAATTGTTGAACACGCACATGCAGAGAATAATAATTTCATTCTATTAAATAAATGGTTTGATAGCTGTGATTGAATTGTTAAGAGTAGACAATTCTGAAATCGGTTGTGAGCCTTTGTAAGTATTACAATAGAGTTTTATGGTACATGAAATACTAATAATATGTTGGATGAATGCAAGATGACCGCATTGCAGAAAAAGTGGTCTCAAGTATGGTGTTGCAGAGAGCCATCATAAAGACTGATACCTACTGTTGCAACAACCAAGAAAATTATGAGATAGAATTTCATATTTTGGGAAAAAGTTGATTTTCCTTATGAAATAAATTTGAATTTCTAAATAAAGTTTTTTAATATTGTCTCATAATAATTGTATGTGTGTGTTACAGATGAGATAATAGTTTTTAAAGATGGAAAGCTTGGATGGAAAGGCTACTAATTAGACATTGGAGCCTTATGTTTGTCATAAAGAGTAGACCTTAGTGAGGGTATGGAGATGAGCTAGCACTCTCCTTGTGTGTGAAAGCCTTGGCAATATGGATCGTTGAAGGACTGTGTAGCAATGAAAGGATGTTTGAGTCTAGAAGGGTGAGTGCAACAAGGAAGAGACAGCTTAAGAATACCACCATGAACATAATTCTTTCCTAAATCATCTCTATGGAATAGAGCATGTGGCTTCCAGCTGAAGTATGAAAAGATGAATAGGTGTTTGGAAATAGAGCATAAAAAAGACAACAAGCTTTCAATAGCAAAGGCATGGAGTTTTTTGAAGATTTTTTAATGCATATGTATATGTTGCATTGAGGAGAGTGCATAAATAAGGGGGAGGGGAATGTAATACCCCTAAGCCAAACCCCAGTTGAAATATAATTATAAGTATGTGTATAGGTTGGTGAGCCAGGAACCTCTTTTGGCCAAAGATCCTATTTTGTATTGTGTATTTTCACTTGGAAATTAATGAAAGAAAACATGACTGCATGCAGACCATCCTGACAAGAAGAGTAAGGGGGTTGAACTCCACTAGAATGGGAAAGGAAGGCTAAGAGTCTAAAAAATGGGCTAAGCTAAGGGGGATTAAGCCAAAAATGAATATTTTACCAATATTCCTAAAGTTAAAGTCTAAAGTAGGGGATAATGCATTTTATCCTAAGTTTCTATGAGGAAACATATCACCATGTGAGGGAACCATGTGTGGCCCATGCATTGTCCAGCATGACAAGTTTCAAGTTGGGAGCATGCACATAAGTTTTAGGGGACTTTAGATTATTCATCCACCATTCGAACATTATTCTACCACCTCACTTTGTTGTTGTCATTGGGACTTTCATGCTGCCATTACCATACTTGTACCTGTACTAGGAAGAGGGTAGGATTCTGCTGAAGAGCGTTGAAAGAGAATAGTTAAGTTGAAGAGGCGGGTTATCAGACTCATGTGTATTCTCTCCAGGTGATAGAATTGTAGGGAATTGGATTCCCAGATTTGTCAAGTGGTCATCACAGAGCTCTGATTATTCTTATTCGACTTGTTTTTGAAGCCTGGAGGAAGTGGGAAGCCATAGGGGGCACACTTCCTAGGTGGGACAAGCATGTGGGGAAATTAGATTCTACGGAACTTGGACCTTGTATTATTCTTTTTTGGATTTTTGTTGAAGCTTGAAGGGAAGTGGGCAGCCATAGGGGGAACACTTCCTGGGTGGGACAAGCATGTGGGGAAAGTAGAGTCTATAATATTTTTGTTGAACTTGGAACCTATATTGAGATATGGTTGTTGTTGAGAGACTTCCAGGGATAGATTTTCCTTTCCCTAGTGGAGTTCAAGCCCATCTCATGGGAGTCCTATTCTCAGTTTTTGGGGAACAATTTCTAAGGTTGGGAGGAAATTTAGAGGTCTGCATGAAATTGGTGTTTATTTCATGAGATAAGTGTCTATCATGTGCTTATTTCAATTACTGTGTGTAATTATGATTTTTCTATTATGGAATATATGTTATTAATTATATGTATGAATTGTTGTTGTTGTTGTTGTGTGTTTTTTTTATTCCGCATAACTCTGTATAAATCCAATGTTGAGTATTAGTGTGCAAAATACTATGAACTCTAGTCATAATTAATTGTTATTCGTAATACCGTTTAAGTAATATTCACTATAAAAATTGTATAGATGATGTATACTGGTAATTTTGTCATGGGTTCCATAGTTATCATTAACCTGAGCGTATTGGTGATGAGACTGGTTCAATAATGGAGTTTGTAGCTATAATACTTGAATTTTTTTATCAACGACTTTGTTTATATCTTCGAGTGTCTATGTAGAAATAATAATTGTACATATGATAAGTGGGGTAACTACCCATATTGTTAAAAGCAAATTTAAGTGAGTAAGACTTGGTATTTTGGGCTGGAAAGGTCTTGAACAACTATAGACAATGTGTTAGGCATAATTTCTCATCCTTACATCGTGTTGAGAAAATATTGATAGTTTGGGGTGTGTTTTACAACCTCCTGATGGTCCTAAGAGTCTTAGGAAAGCCTCATAGAAAAACTCAGAGAATTAAAGACTATATGCAAAATAATTTAGGGACATCCCAGTAGCATTGGATATGGGACTCCAATAAAAATACTCTAAGAAACCTTATCCACCATAGGATTTATCGGGATGACGTTACCCACCCAATACGCGGAAGATAGTTTTCCTAATGTGGAAGGTCATGCCAGGAAATCCATGATGACGTGTGTTTCATGTCAGTCCATGTGGAGGGTGGCCACAATGCCATGTGGCCTGGTGTTATGGTCTTTGGAGAAACAAAGGGTGACATGGTTTGAGTGCCACATGTCAAGCCAAGTGACATCATTGGATAGGTCATGTTGAGTCCCTATTTTGACATAGATAATGCCCTATATTACCCTATATCTAAGCCTTTTTTCCTCTGTTATAAACCTATACTAGACTATTCCCTCCCAAAACACATGCCTAATAGTTATGTCATGTCCACAAGAGGTAATTGATGATTTAAAGCATGTTTGTTTAACTTTCTTAAATTAATTCGATTGAAAGTGTTTTATTTTGTATAGTCTTAATGGTTTGATTTATGAGCAGTCTATCTGGCACTACCAGACATCGTGCAATCCAGTACCAAATCCATTCTAGTACCCAATATAGTTTTGATACGGTACCAACTCCATTCCGGTACCAAGACGTGCGCTATTCTGGTACTACCTGCTTTGTTCTATTTCGATACTAGACTCGCAACTGTGTGCAATCCGGTACCAGAACCTCTGTTTCTAGAATGCACCAGTTGGACCAGGATGATGGTGAATATTTTGAGAAGACAGTTGGATAGAAGCACCCAAATCAATTTTCCAGTTACAAGATACTCCATCGCTCATGCACTTCGTGTCATGAGGATGGAGTCGATTCTTAAAAATTCGATGTAAATCTTAATTGTGAAATCTCTCAAATTGTTTAATGCTTATCCATAGATATTGATAGTATCAGCTTACCTTATATAGGGAATGTTGTATATATGATATCTAGTGATAATAGTGAATGTAAAAAGTATACTATCAGAACCAAACGATACTTATCATTGTCATGTATGAAGTAAAAGACTGTTGATCCAATTCACCAGTTGAATTAATACAAAAGATCTTTTATGTCAGTTCTTGGATGTGAGTGAAAAGTTTTAGTCTATTACTTTCTTAAGAGGTTCCTTGTTGGTTCGGCAAGGGCCCACTACCCCAACTAAGGTAAACCTCCTTGTATACGTTTTGTGTGTTTGTGTGGATATTTTACAACAGTGTGTGTGTGATTGGTCTTCAATTCATTTTCAGGATTGAGCATTGAGTTAATCATTCTGGATTGGTGTGAATAAGTAGGTGTTAGATCGAATAGACATTTCATTCTCAGATGTTGAAGGTAGCTATTTCATGATTTGAAGTGTGGAACTGATATTTTGAGTTTATGACTATAGTGTATCTAGTATCTCAAGGTACCAAAAGACTTTATGTTTCATCTTCATGCTCTGTAATAAATTCTTTCAGTTATACTGAACACCCCTTGTGCTGGTTTGATTGAATTACATTAGGTTGAAGTTGGTTTTGGTTTCAAGAATGGTTGGAATTGGTTGTTTTAATTGCTATAGGAGACAATCTTCTTAAAGTTCATCTTTTCAATTCAAGAGCCTGAAATGGACAAACTTGTTTCTCTAGGACAACATCTCTTTGATTTACTGTTTGTTTAAGTTTCATTATCAGTTTTCTCTTCTAAGCTCAGAGATATCTTGAAGTATTTAGAAATCTTAGAAACATGGTTTTTATGTTATTAATTTTTTCCTATATGCAACAGACTTAAGTAGGTTACTTGTTCTCGACACATATAGTGTAACGACTCTTTCGATTATGAATCCCAGATTGAGATTTAAATGAGTGTGAGATATACATTAAACATATTTACGCACCAACATTTTGGCGTCATTGTAGGGGAGTTGTAAATGGTAACAGGTAGCATTTTTAGTTTTTGATTGGTTTGATGAAGTATTGGATTGGATTTGAGGATAATCTAAGGGCAGAGAGAAGACGATAAGATGGAAGGTAAGAACCTGCGCATCCACTTTGGTGGGGTTGCTCCAAATTTACGTTGTCCTCCTACCTTTAATTAGGAATCTGTGTTTTTCATTCATTTCATTTTTTTTATGAGTAGGTACAGGGATAATAAAGGTAGATTTATTGCTCCTAAAATCTCAGAAAAATTAGAAAAGAAAACAACAAAGAAAACCCCCCCTTATACTAATTCATCAAAAAATCGTGCAGGAAAAATTCTCAGAGGAGAGAGATCAAAGGTGACAATTGAAACAATAGAAAAAGGCACTAGATCTGAAGCCACTGTTCAGATTAAAAACATAGGACAACAAGAAAGGGAGGAAGCACTAGCGAACCCATCCAAAGGAGAAACTAGAAAAGAAGCAGAGGTAGTAATAGAAGAGGTTGAATCTATTGTTGGAAGGCCACACAAAACCTTGGAACAACTAGAGACACTAGGTATCCCAGTGGTGGAACCATCACTCAGTGGAGAAAATTCACCACCTCCCTACAGATTGCTTGGAAACATGGCAGAAGAAGAGGGAAACATAGCCAATGAAACAGAGACATTTGGATCCCCCATACTGGATATTGCTAAAGACGTTGCTATGAAGAACATTCCATTATCTTCACTTTCTCATTTCTAAGGTATGTCAACAGAAGACCCTGACTCATTTTCATTTGAATTTTAAATATTTTGTAGGATCTATAACTACACAGATAATGCTCAAAAATTAAAACTTTTCCCAGCTACACTAAAATATTTGGCACTGCGGTGGTTCATGAGCTTAGGGGAACACGCAATTTTGTCTTGAGATGGTATGAAGGAGACCTTCCTCTAGAAATACCAATATTACTACAGACCTAGGGACACTAGTAATGATATATTCAAAATGCAGCAATATGAAGAAGAAAGCTTAGAAGACTACCTAGAAAGGTTCTTATACAATTACCAAAAGACTAAGAAGTTTTCCTTAGATACAACTACAATTAGGACTATCTTCCTAAAGGGTGTGAGGGATGATTGCATTGAAGTGTTGAACCTCATGAGTTCTGGGAACGTATACCAAAATCCATTTGCAGACATAGCAGAGTATTGTAAAAGATACTCTCGCAGTCAAGATAAAACGGGGAAAAGTATAAGGGACCCTACCAACAAAATTGCTAAACCCACATCCAGAGTTGTCACGAGGATTGAACTAGGAAATCTATTGGAAAAATTTTTAAAAAATATCCTAAACACCATTAGTTCCCAACTAGATACCATAAAAATTAAAAGAAAACAAGAGGAAGAAAATGTTGTGTTAGCAATTTTCTTTCATCAGTGTAGGAGGAAACACCCTGAAAAGGAATGCCCCCTCAATGTTATTGAAATCTATGGTATCTGTATAGAGTACCATCCTACCAACAAATTCCCTTCTCTTCTTGGACTCAAGGCCATGTTCAAGGCAGGAGGAGAACCTGAGACATCGTACCCCCCTAGGAGACCATGGAGACAACAAAACCCCAACATGTTTTCTGACCCAAGTACACAATACCCCCAACAACAATGGGTACCCCCCATGTCTTATCCTCAGTGGTCGACACAAACCCAACCTTGGCAATAGGGGTGGAGAGGACTTGTATATGGGAATGTCCCCTTCCAACCAACAAATTTTCCCACCTCTCCACAATATCCTTCGAATATTTCACAGTTTCTCCTGGGATTTAACCCCCCTGCTCTTCTTCCACCCCCACAATTACAACAACAACTTGCACTACCCATGAATCCAAATATGTAGCAACCAATGCAAGTTGCACCCATCCAAAACCCTTCTCGGCCTACCCCTATTCCTGCACAACCTATCCCTGACCCAAATAACAGACCGACACAACCTATACAAAACGTTGAAGTAAAAACCTTTCCTACATATGTGATAATGCCAGCTTTGTTTAATGGAATTGAATTAAGGTCAGGAAGAATTGTAAACAAAACAAATCCCACTATGGTCATCCAAGAAGAACAAGTGCATAATCACACAAACCAAGAAGAACAAATAGATTTCCAAGCAGTTCAAAGAGAAGAACATATGACTAATCCATTGAACGAAGAAAGAAACACTCTGGTACCACAAGAAATTTCTTCTCCCAACTCCCTTGCAGCAGAAACACCCCATAAAATGAATCCCCCTTACCCAGAAAGGTTGTTCGTAAAGAAAACCGAGGAACCTCTAAAACATAATCTAGAGACTGAACTCTGGAACATATGTGTAAAGATCCCACTACTACAGGCCATTAAAGACATACCTATCTATGCTAAAATTGTAAGGGACCTTTGCATTAAAAATCCAAGGAGAAAGAGGAAGGAACCTCCTATCATACGGGTGGTAGGGAAGTTATCCGAATTTATAACAAAAATGCCTTCCAAGTATAGTGATCCATGGAACCCAGTGGTAACCATAGAAATCAATGGTGTTGCCTTACCTAACACATTGATTGATCTAGGGGCAGAAATAAATGTGATGTTAGTAAACACTATGAAAAAACTGCAACTAGATCACTTAAGACCTACACAAACTTTGCTAGAGCTTGCAGATAAATCAGTCATCACCCCAACAAGAAGTTTAGATGATATCATAGTGACATTGGCCTCTTGGGAATACCCTATGGATTTCTTGGTAATCCATCCCAAATCCCCCAAACCAGGACACCCAGTGGTACTTGGCTAACCTTGGTTGGCCACTGCTGATGCATTCATCAGTTGTCGATCTGCAGAAATGACAATTTCCAATGGCACTCAAAGTCATAAACTTATCCCTTTTCCCCCTTCCCAACCAACCACTGAAGTTTTTCTCTGGTTGGAGAATCCCTATGGGGAGGAGGATTGTACTCAGTCATTTTTGACACTTGAACAAGTAAAAGGAGTACAAGAGCACTCTGAAGAACAAATCCTAAGTCTATTCTTGGTTGCTTCGACATGCATTGACTATCCCCAATATTTCCCTAACTACACACACATCTTTAGCCCTGAATTTCAAGAAATTTGGTACCCTTCCACTTCTACAATAGCCACTCTTTCACAAGTAGAGGAAGGGAAGGAATCAACTTTCCAAGCTATTGAAATCAGTCCTGGAAAGTCCTTATATATCAATGCTAGCCTAGAAACAGATCAGCAACAAAAGCTGATACAAATGATTCAAGGGTAATCTGATGCGTTTGCATGGGATTACTCTGACATGAAAGGGATCCACCCAGATACCTGTATGCATCATATTTACACTAACGATCAGATTAGACCTGTTAGGTAGCCCCAAAGAAGAATGAACCTAGGCTTGAAATATATAGTAAAGGAAGAACTCCAAAAACTCCTACAAGCCAATTTCATTTACCCTATATCAGATAGAAAATGGGTCTCCCCATTAGTTATTGTACCAAAGAAAAATGGGAAATGGAGGATTTGTGTGGAATTTCGAGAATTAAAAAAGGCCACCTGTAGGGACTACTTCCCTTTACCTTTCATAGATCAGGTCTTAGACACTTTATCTAGGAAGAGGTATTTTTCTTTCCTGGATGGGTTTAGTGGTTACAACCAAATACAAATTTCACCAGAAGACCATAATAAGACCACATTCACCTGTCCTTGGGGAATCTATTCCTATAGGGTTCTCCCCTTTGGGTTATGTAATGCCCCTGCTACCTTTCAGAGGGTTGTCTTGGTTATTTTCTCTGATTTGACCAATGATTGTGTGGAAGTCTACATGGATGATTTCACGGTATATGGGGATGATTTCCAACAGACATTGGATAATTTGAAGAAGGTACTGGTTATATGTAAAGAGACCAACCTCTCACTCAGTCACGAAAAATCGAGAATGTTGCTTACCAAAGGAATTGTTCTAGGTCACCACATCTCTGGTACAGGAATAAGAGTGGACCCTACCAAAATCAACATTATTTCCCAAATTAATATTCTTAGCTCACAAAAGGAAATCAGAAGTTTCTTAGGGCATGCCGACTACTATAGGAGGTTTATTCAAAAATTTACAAACCTTGTTTCCCCCCTTTTCAAAATGCTAACGAAAGATGTTGAATTATGTTGGGATGAGCAATGCCAAATCTCCTTTGAAATCTTAAAAATAAAACTTTCAAGTGCCCCTGCTTTGAGAGGTCCAAACTGGTCTCTTCCTTTCCATATCTGCATAGATGCCTCAGATACCTCTTTGGGAGCTGTATTAGGAAAAAGGGAAGGGCGGATTCCTTATGTTATATACTTTGTTAGTAAGAACCTCTCACCTACTGAAGAAAACTATATTGTCACAGAAAAATCTTTTTTATTAGTAGTACATACCATCAACAAGTTTAGACACTATATAATAGGATACAAAGTTTTTGTGCACACTGACCACTCAGCTATCAGATTTCTAATGATTAAACCTGTTACAAATGCTAGAGTAACTAGATGGTTGTTGTTACTACAAGAATTAAATATCACTATCATAGATAGGACTGGGAGAGACAACTTGGTTGTTGATTTCTTGGCTAGGCTTATCCATACAGGTGACAGTACTCCAGTAGATGATGATTTTCTAGATGAGAATTTAGTTTCCATTTCTACTTTCACCCCTTCGTATGCAGACGCAACCAACTATTTGGTAGCAGGCAAGTTGCCTCAAGGTATGACATCCAGAGAAAAGCAAAGAATTATCCAGCTAAGTGTCAATTATATGTGGCATCAAGATACCCTATACCGAATGGGACCTGATTTGGTAATCAGAAGATGTGTCCGGGAAGATGAAATTTAGGATATCTTCAGAGCTTACCATGATGGCCCATGTGGAGGCCATTTTGTTGACAAAAGGACAGCTTACAAAATCCTACAGTCTGGCTATTATTGGCCAACCATATTCAAAGATGCAAAGAAATACGTAGCCAACTGCGATGATTGCCAAAGAATGGGAAAACCTACAGCAGTCAACAAAATGCCACTTATTGGCAGCCCTACATTTTTTTAAACTTTTTATATCAAATAATAGCCTATGTAGCTGCCTAATTGGGGTCATACTTTTTCCTGTTCTTCATGAGCAATTTTTGAAACGACAATTGTAAGTTTTCGGTTTTTCCTAGTGTTTTTTTTTCCATGCTTCGTTCATGACTGAAAGCATGAAAACGAAGAATTAAAACTTATGACTGTATTTCCACTCTATTTGGGAAGTTTATAAATGGAAAAATGTCTCCACAGTTTTTATTAATGAAGCCTTGTCCCTTGCTATTAAGTTTATTTTCTTCGTTTTGACTCCTCGAATGTCAAGCATGCTTATGGATTGTTATTTGGATCAACAAAGGACCATTTAATTCAAAGCATTGATATATTTTTGTGTGGTTCTTGTTCATACACCCCCTTGTCACTAGACTTTGGTTTATAAGTCCCCCTCTCCCAAACTTTAGGACCGAACCCACTTTGTTGTGCACTCATTTTTATTTTAATGCTCTGGTCGTGGCCTGTACTATATGAGAGGTGGCAGTATGATCACAGTCAGCCCATCATTTTGAAGCCTGGTCTTGGGTTTTGCAACACCCCTCGCATTCATTTCAAACAATACCTATCTTTTTGTTGTGAATATTCTGCTCATACGCCATAGACTATTGATTATTTTCGGGCCTGGAGAATAGCTCTGGTCTGCTCTTACAAACCCTCCATGCGCACAGTGTTTAGGTGATTCCATGTTGATTTCCCATGGCCTCGGTTGTTAGGATACAACCCAATGGCACTCAGACCTTGCTTCTGTGCGATGATGCAAGGGAGGATCTCGAGGGTCATGGTTGGCTTGTTTTCCTTGAGAAATTCTAGGTCTTTAACCTATAGACTACTCAGGAATTCACCCTCTCATTCAACAGATGTCAATTCAAAGTGGGGTACATTCAACTCGAAGTCACAGAGGAATTTTTAAGCCAAGCAACATGTCTCCCTGCCAGCGGGCAGAAGTGGTTCAAGAATGCTAAGGTAGAAGAGGTTCCATGGAGTCTTTTCTTTACATCTCGAAAGATCAATGGCTATGACAAAGGTATGTCAGTGTCTCTATTAAAAACTCCATGGAATGGTTTTCTTGCATTGTTGAAACAATTTGTGACATGTGAAGGCCGTTTTGGTTTTGTGTTTCTTTATCACCTGCGTATTCTCATGAATTTCATAGGGTTTCCTTTAAACATGCCTTATTACTTGTGGAGAAGCCTGTATAAAATGGCTAAGAGGTATAAAAATCAATGCTTGGATTCAAGCCTTTTCCACCATGGTTTGATAAAAATTATGCTTGAACATCAATTGAAGTTGCAGAACAATGACTAGGACTCTTTTTTAACAAAAAATTGTTTCGCTAATCTCAACGCTACAGAGTTCGACAAACCTGTGATTTAGAAAACTATAGTCTACCCTACACCATTCCCTTCATCTACCCAGGCCTGTGTTACGGACACCCACAATAAGCCTTTACCTGATCCAAAAGTTGCTGAGTAGACCCATGAGCAAGATGTACAGCCTAACGTCTCTGTCAAAAATGCAAACAAACCTATGGGCAAGTCGTCTAAAGGTGATATTGATTTGGGTTTTAAAAATAAGAGAGATGGAAGGTTGATTTCGAGTAAGATGTGAAACAAATCAAACCCTCATATGAGCTCGATAAGGATGATCGAGATCCATGAGAGTTTGGAATCCGAGAATCATAGATTTCTTGTTGAAGAAGACCCTCTTTCTTTCCAAACAGACCTCGATCAATCTTACAACTTCGTTGATAATATACCACCTTGTCTGAAACATAGTGAAGGGTTTCCAGGTATTAAGTTGGGTAACAAATCTATAGTCCATGTTGGGGACGTTCTGGTGCACAACCGTGGGTATTCTCAAGCGATTGTCGCACAGTCACAGTGTGAAACTTGCCTATTCTGGATTGACAAGTATTACACCGATATACCTATTTTACAGTCACATATCAAATCCATTAATGACCAAGTCGACCCATTAAAAAATGAAAATCGCAGGCTCCAGTCTGTCATTCAGAGACAAGGGAAACGCATGAAAACTACAGGTAATGTCATATTAAAAAATATTAAGACTGCAACAACAATAATAAATTCTGATATCATGTGATATGATTTGATTTTACAGTTAGAGGTAAGATTTCCTTTTATCTTAAAATAGTGTTATATTTTTTTCACTAAATAAATTAGATTATTTTGTTTATTGAATAGATTAGATTTCATTTTTTAAATAGACTAGCTACATAATCAACAAATTATGTAGCCAGTCTATTCTAATACGAAATTTGCAAAATTGTGGTTAAATATGTATCTAAGTTTCTCTATTTTATCTTTTCTTTTTAGGATATCTAGGAGTTCATGGTGACCAAGTGATCTGAAAAATTTTTGGGGCTTGTTAGCCATATCTATGATCCATTTTGTATAAAGAGGAATAAACCTTTTTTTAGTTCTTGAAGATTTAGTATGATCCGGGGTGGTTATATTCCCCCTTTTTTAGATGATTGTATCTTATCATAGAAGATAAGACAGTTACCTTTCTGAAGGCTTTAAAAACTCATTATTTTTTGTAACCAAATCATCTTGGCCTGGGGCTGAAGGTGGACATCTTATACACGAATTTGTACGGGACATATGTTTACATTTCTGCTTTAGCTATCTGTAAATATTGTTTTCGTCTATGGTTTGTTTATCTTGATATTCCGATAATTGTTGATAGCTTTTGTCTTCACAAATTATTATGTCTTCAAGATAATTTCTTTTAATATAGTCCACATTTTGATGCTTCAATTATTAAAAAATAGTGATCGCTCATTCAATTCAAATGATAAGATTTATCTTTTAATTTTGTCGAATGATTAAAAGCAGGTTGTTACAGTTAGATTTATCTTATGTGTAATTGCTTGCAACCACAAATATCACATTTATTATTTGTGTCTTATCATTCTGTTATTAAAATCCAACAGTCAATATATTGTTTCGCATTTATTCCGAACAACGTAAAAGTTCACTGTAGGTTTATCTCTTGGACAGACTGGACAGACGTTTCATGATCATACAAATATCAGATGCATGTTGATTAACTCATTAATAGGTTAGTTTGTTTCTTTTATCGTTTGTTTTTTTTTGAAACCCTTATATGTGGTCTGGTTTTCACCGTCTACATATTCCTTTTTCATAGTATATTTTGATATTTAATCTTATAGATAAATAAAGATAAAAACAAAAAGTAGCTTATTTTTCTTTCTTTATCTACTTTCGTCAAAAGAGTCATCTGTTCATAGATTTTCGTGACTTCAGATTAAAACTCACAACTTGTATATCTTGCACATAAAATTAGATAAACAGATATGTATTATAAACATTATTTCAAAATAGTTATGTAGATACGTATGTACATATATACACCAAGTAGTTAATTGCCAGTTCATTCTTTTTTCTTTATTTTATTTCTTTTAGGACTGTTAGATTGGCCAACGGAGCCATTAAACCTGTCAGAACGAGTCATACCAAATGGCTTGGGTTATTTAGACAACCCCGGACTGGACTCGTTCTTCCAATTGACGAACGATCCTTTTCATACACCAACAAATTGCTCTAGAAGGAGGGCATGAACACTATTGATGACACATGGAGGTCACAAGACTCCTCCCCCCCACACCCATTCACCTATAGTAACAAGAAGTCATTCTGACGACAACATTTCCTCTCAAACAACAACCACTTCAAACGAAAATCCACAGATTATCGTTGAACCAGTAACACCAAACCCCCCGGGGTACGACGTACAAGAAATTGTTCGTCAATCATTTCTAAGGACACATGGTGCTTTGGCCCATATCAGACAACCAAGTAGGCCACTGAATCAACCGCTAGATTTTTTTGATATTAGAGAACAACTTGAAGGCACTGGCCCTACCCTAAATCCTATGGATTTAGATCACATCCTCACTCTTGTAGCTGGAGGATCTGGTATCCCACCATCACAACCTCCTTCATCTCCTTCCTCCTTAGGAGAAGAGACATCGAACAAAGGTAGTTCTTCATCTCAGCCTTCGACACCACCCACACCTATGGCAAATCCAAACAATCTCGCCAGACCTTGGATCGATCAAGATGTTGTGGCCATACCTGGACCCCAACATCCTTTGCCTAAACATCCAGAAAAATGGCTCCCTAAATTCGATCTAGATTCTAAGCAGATTGTTGAGGATCACATTAAAAAATTCATGCTAGCCATTAGACTCCGAAGCATAGAACACGAAGATGTAGTGTGTAGACTTTTTCCGTACACATTTGAAGGCAATGCCTCTACTTGGTATTTTTCTGAACAACCCCACACCATTGTATCTTGGGATAGATTCGAATCTTGTTTCCTCAAGAAATTCAGAGATGACAAATCTCCAAAAGTCTTAGTCATGGAACTCTCTAGTTTAAAGATGAACCCCAAGGAAAAAATAAAAGACTTTAATCAAAGGTTTCTAATATTAAAAAATCGAATCCCCACTGATTCAATGCCTACTGAAAATCTTATTGTCGCATACCACACCAAATCCCTACACCAGAACATAGCAATCTAGGTAAAAAGGTCTAAGACTGCAACATTATTGGAAGCCTTCAAGGAGGCAAGCCAAATTGAGAAAGATATTCTAAGCCTAAAAGACAATATCTGTAATGAGGCAGAGATTACCTCATCTTCCAAGAAGAAAATAGAAATTCTTCCTAGACCTCCTCAAACCAAAACTCAATCAGATGGTTCAGATCTAGAAAGTTTACATAAGGCCGTACAGAAATTGTCAAATCAAGTGGTAGATTTAAGGAGATCAGTTGAAGAAGCTTCTTCAAGTAAAGGGCCTTACAAACCCCCGTTTAGAAAGTCTTTTCCCACAAACTGGTCCAACTTAAATTCCGAAGGCCTTAATCTAGAAAGCATATAGTATGTTATCTAGACAATTCTGGAAGCACATGATAACTTAGTTCCACCCGAGATTTCTGAAGACGTGGTTGAACAAGAAATAGTGGAAGAGGATGAACCCTCTCCCAAAATCTTAGAGCATTTTTTGGATAGTATCTTTCAAGACAATTTTGAAATGGTGCATCCTTACAATACCAGAAGTAAAACAACGAATAAATCCTCTTCTGAAATTGGAACTAATGCGCCTCAAAAACAGTTTAAACAAACTGAAACTAAACAGAATTCAGCAACTCCAAGTTTATAATACGATTTGATTGAAGACCTTAAAAAACTTCGAGCTAACATTTATGTTTATGAATTGTTGAAATTTCCTTTTCTTCTGCAAAAGATGCTTCAAAATATTGCAGAAAATAGCAAAAACAACAATCTGAACAACAACAAAGTTGCAGAAAATAGCCCTAAAACACCTTAAAAGGTCTCCATTAAAACGACACTAGAACCCTTTGATAAAAGAGACCTTGTTGTAAAAAGCATAACAAATGTAGATAAAATAATTCCAGGGACTGCGACTAAAAACCAGCAAAGTTCTGCTATTAACACGTGTAGAAATGTCCCACCCTTTTTGTTGACTTTTAAAATTTTCAATAGGAATGTACATAATTGTATGGTAGATTATGGCGCATCGTCAAATGTAATGCCTTGGTCTATCTGCCAAAAAATCAATGCTAAAGTTCAACCTTCCAGTCTGAAAAATATTCAGCTTGATCGGACCAGTGTTAAGGTAATAGGTGAATTAAAAAATGTCCTTATTAGATTATCATCTAATCCTAAAGTCCACCAGATTATTGATATTATTGTCATTGATATCCCTGAAGTATATGGCTTATTTTTAAGTAGGGATTGGTCTGAACAACTGCATGGTTACTTTGCGACAGATTGGTCTCATTTATGGCTGCCAGAGAATGGAAAGCCTAATAGAATCAAGATCAACTGTGAGCATTACCTCAAGCTTATGGTAACTGATTTAAATGATGCTAATAAGCCATTTACTTCTTCCTCCAATTCACCCGAAATGCAGGGGATGAACACCTTTTTCAGTAACTTCGTGGTTGAAACTTCTACCATTACTGACCTGGAACAACAGTTGGAACTCATGACATGCACACAGTCAACAGTTCTCTCTAAAGTGTCACATACAGCTGATGAGAATCATATATGGTCTCTTTACTTCGATGGATCTAAATCCAAAGAAGGAGTCGGTGCAGGATGTGTGCTCATTGATCCAGTAGGTAAAAAAATTTGATCGCTTGCTGAATAGAATTTAAATGCACAAACAATACGGTCGAATATGAGGCACTCCTGCAAGGTCTCAGAAAGGCACTAGATTTGAAAGTACAGAATTTAATTTTATTCGGTGACTCAGAAATTGTGGTCAGATGGGTAAAAAAATTCATTAATTGCCTATCTCCACACTTGAAAAGTTATCAAGCTGAGGTATGGAATCTAATGCACAAATTTTCTACGTTTAATATTAATTCTATTCGAACATTGAATAATTATGAGGCTAACTTGTTGGCTAATGTCGCTTCTAAACTTTTTCCCGCAGAAGGCCTTTCTCCAAACACCTTTTCGGTCGAGTTGTTGTTTAGACCATCTGTCTCGGACAACATCACTAATTGGAGAGTTTTTTATGAAGATCAACAGATTATCAGTTTCCTACACATGGAAGATACTTTCCAAGGTGTAGTTATCGATGAAGGAACCCACGACGAAGAACTCCACAATTTTATGGTAATATCGGACCCAAGGTCTCCAGAATCAACATAAGATCTGGTAAATTCTATCCCAAAATCTATGGTAAGGTTAGAAATTTTTTATGATTTGCATGATAAGTTCAGAAAATCAGTAAATTGTAAAACAAATAGTTCTTCCTTGACCCATGAAAAAGTGAATCTAGGAACTAACGATAATCCACAATGCATCAATTTGGGAGCGGGATGTTCTGAGCAAGAGAAGTCAGCTTTTATTAAGTTGTTTAAGGAATTTAAGGATGTCGTTGCTTGGACATACGATGATCTAAAAACCTTCGATTCTAACATCATACAACACATTATTCCCATGAAACCCCAGACTCAACCTTTTCAATAGAAGTTGAGAAAGATGCACCCAAAACTTAAACCAACGGTCAAGAAGGAACTAAACAAACTATTGAATGCAAAGATAATCTTCCCGATGAGACATACATAGTGGGTCTCTAACCTTGTCCCTGTAAGGAAGAAAAGTGGTGAAATCTGACTATGTGTCGATTTCCGAAATTTAAACCAAGTCCTAATGTCTCCCCCAGACCAAATGAAAACCACTTTCTGTACTCCATGGGGTACCTATGCTTAGAGAAAGATGCCCTTTGGGCTTATAAATGCCAATGCCACTTTCTAGAGAGCGATGGATATCGCTTTTCGTGGTCTAATAAATCAATTTGTAGTAGTCTATCTAGATGATGTCACTGTCTTCTCAAAGAATAAAGGAGATCATTTAGCTCATCTAAGATCTATTCTACAACGATGTCGTAAGTATGACATCTCTCTAAATCCCAAAAAATATGTCTTTGCAGTAGAACAAGGCAAGTTTCTCAAATTCATAGTATCCAATGAAGGGATGATCATTGACCCTGAGAGAACTCAAGTCATTTCAAAACTTCCTCCCCCCTCTTCCAAAAAGTCTATGCAGTCCTTTTTAGTTCAGATAAATTTTGTTAGAAGGTTCGTCTCGAGTTTTTCAGAAATGGCCAGGCCATTACAAAACTTAATAAAAAAGGATGTGCAATACCATTGGGGACCTCTAGAAAATCAAGCTTTTGAATCAATCAAAAAGGTCATAGTGGAGGCTCCTTCCCTAATGAGTCCCGACTTTTCATGAGATTTCACTCTTTACACGTTTGCCTCCGACCGGTCTTATGTCATTGTGCTAACCCAAAAGAATGTTGAAAACAACGAAGTTCCTATTGCCTTTTTGAGCTCATCTTTTAAGGGAGAAGAGCTTAATTATCCAGTTGTAGATCAACAGGCTTACGCTATTTTTAAAGCGGTAAAACATTTTTGATCTTATCTACTGAAGTCTAGAATGAAAGTCATTGTTCCTTACCCCGCTGTCAGAAATTTGTTAGTACAGAAAGAACTGGGTGAGAAAAGGGCAAACTGGGTCACAACCTTACAAGAATATGACCTCGATATCACTCCAGCACAATTGTTAGAGGCCAAGGTTTATGTAAATTAGTTGTTGATTCAGCTATAGAACAACAAAATCAAACTGATATGTTAATTCAAGATCAACATAATCAAAATCAAATCTGTTGTGTACAAAATCCTACAAGTCCTTGGTATGATGACAGTAAGTTTTATCTAACACACGGAGCAACTCCTCATCACCGTGATCCCAAAAAGAGGAGAGCGTTGAAATTAAAATCTGCACCTTTCCCACTGGTGAATGGTATATTGTTTCGCCAAAATTTTGATGGAATCCTTATGCGTTGTCTGACAAGAGATGAAGCAGATAAAGTCTTATCAAAATTACATGCAGGGGAAGCTGGTGGGCATTTTGGTGGAGACACTACTGCCCACAAAGCATTAAGGGTTGGGTATTACTAGCCCACTCTTTTCAAAGATGCCCATGCATTATGCCGCAAATGTGTAATCTATCAAAAGGATTCTGGATGAGTACAGAAGGAAACATTCCCGCTGCAACCTATTTTGGTGGATTTCCCTTTCCAGCAATGGGGTCTTGACATCATTGGCCCAATTAACCCCACCTCCTCGCAACAGCATAAATATATCATTACAACGACATACTATTTCACCAGATGGTCCAAGGCTGCACCATTAAAAGTGGTAAACACTAGTCAGGTAATATCCTTCCTTAATTCAAACATTATCACTCGTTTCAGTATTTCTGAATGTCTAGTGTTCGATAATGCTTCCTATTTTTCGTCTCTCGACATGAGTGCTTTTGCTTTAGAAAAAGGGATAAAACTAAAGTATTCTTCCAGCTATTACCCCCAAGGAAATGGTTTTATGAAATCAACTAATAAAAACCTGATCAAGATCATCAAGAAGATGGTCTCCAAAAACCAAAAAAATTGGCATAATGCACTATTCAATGTAATCTGGGCTGACAGGGTAACTCCAAAAATTGTTGTTGGTAATTCTCCCTTTTTCCTCATTTACGGTAGGGAAGAAATTCTTCCACCACACGTTCTCCTTCCATATCTACAGTTATCACAGAAGGTTCAGGAAGAAGACTGTCCTCCTCTGGAAAGTCAGATTAATGCTTTGCTGAAGTTATAAGAGGTAAGGGCTCAAGAAAAACAAAAAATGGATCAACATCAACTTATTGTCAAAAGATGGTTCGATTCGAATTCTGCCTCAGACATGAATTTTGAGGTAGGTGATCTTGTCCTTAAGTGGGACAAACTTCATGAGGGGAAATGCGAGCATACTAAGTTCCAAAACCTCTGGTTGGGACCGTTCTTAATTGCTAAAAAACTAGGTCCCAGTTCTTTCCACCTGCATAATTTAGAGGGACAACCAGACACCTTCCCAGTGAATGGCCAATCTCTCAAAAGGTATTTCACCTGACAAATCTCCGATACATCTTTTGTACATATTTTTTTGTTTTGGTTTCTTTGCTTTCAGTTTTTTTTTCTGGTTTGTTTTTATTTTATTTTTTTGTTTATTGGTCTTTTTTTGAATCAAACATGTCTGTATTACAATCTAGTTCAGAAGAAGAGAACAAAATGCTTCATCTTGAAATAACTGTCAAGGGCTGTCAGAGCATCAAATGTTGTATTTTTCTGAAAACATAGACTAGTTAAAGATGGTATTTTGTTTGAGAGTTGTATTTTTCTGAAAACGTAGACTAGTTAAAGATGGTATTTTGTTTGAGAGTCGATTTCTCAGTTTCAATTTGCATTTGAGAGTAATCACGACTATCTTTAAAAATCTCTTTATGTTGTCCCTTCTCTTAAGAAAAGAAACTCAACGATGACTCCCTGTCCTCAAAAATTAGTTTCATTAATAAACTATTTTTAGATATTGATGAAGGTTAGCAAGAAAAAATTAAAGGCCTGGAAAATATTAAGTCGTGTAAAAACAGGAATTTTCAGCGTCACCTCGCTTTGCTGAATGTCTTTAAAACTACATCAGAATGTGAATAATTTCTCAGAGAGCTATGGAAAGTGTTTGTAAACCCACCGGGACATTGAACAGGTCTGCTGGCAGTGGGTAAATCCATGCATGATTCCAAGACAACTTTGTCGAGGTACTGAACAGGCCTGTTGGTAGCGAAGCGATGTTAGGTTAAAGAAAATTCTCAGGTATAAATTTTGATTTTGGTCATAAGCATCCTTCATTCTGATTTGAAATTTCTTGGACAGGATACAAACGTCAAAGTGGGTTAATTAACATCCATGTCGAGGCTATGGATGCCTGCTAGCAGCAGTGGCCCTGTCAACAGTATTGGAGTCATTAACTTAAACATCGTGGCTTTCATTTGTGAAGTTTGTCACCAGATTTCATTCTTTTAAATGAAAGATATCTTAAGCTGGACCACGTCATGATTATCAAAGATGCTCAAATAACCTTTCAGTTGTTATTTGATTTTAAATCATTCAAATTTTTCTAACCTGGACTCGTCAGTAATACAAAGATAATTGCTTCTCCCAATGAGTCGCCATTGTTGGCAGCCCAACATTTTTTTTAACTTTTTATATCAAATAATAGTCTATGTAGCTACCTAATTGGGGTCGTACTTTTTCCTATTCTTCATGAGAGATTTTTGAAACGAAAATTGTAATCTTTCAGTTTTTCCTAGTGTTTTTTTTTCATGCTTCGTTCATGACTGAAATCATGAAAATGAAGCATTAAAACTTATGACTGTATTTCCACTCTATATGGGAAGTTTATGAAAGGCAAAATGTCTTCACAATTTTTATTAATGAAGCCTTGTCCCTTGCTATGAACTTTATTTTCTTCATTTTGACTCCTCGAATGTCAAGCATGCTTATGGATTGTTATTTGGATCAGCAAAGGACCATTTAATTCAAAGCATTGATATATTTTTGTGTGGTTCCTGGTCATACACCCCCTTGTCACTAGAATTTGGTTTATAAGTCCCCCTCTCCCAAACTTTAGGACCGAACCCACTTTGTTGCGCACTCATTTTTATTTTAATGCTCTGGTCGTGGACTGTACTATATGAGAGGTGGTGGTCCGATCACATTCAACCCATCATTTTGAAGCCTGGTCTTGGGTTTTGCAACACCCCTTGCATTCATTTCAAACAATATTTTCATTGTGAATTTTTTTCTCATACGCCATAGATTGTTGATGATTTTCAGGCCTGGAGTATAGCTCTGGTCTACTCTTACAAACCCTCCATACACACAGTGTTTAGGTGATTTCTTGTTCATTTCCCATGGCCCCAGGATCGAACCTAATGGCACTCAGACCTTGCTATTGTGCGATGATGCAAGGGAGGATCTTGAGGGTCACGGTTGGCTTGTTTTCCTTGAGAAATTCCATGGCTTTAACCTATATACTGCTCAGGAATTTGCCCTCTCATTCGACGGATGTCGAGCCAAGGTGGGGGACATTCAACTCAAAGTCATAGAGGACTTTTTAAGCCAAGCAACGGGTCTCCCTGCCAGCGGGCAGAAGTGGTTCAAGAATGCTAAGGTAGAAGAGGTTCCATGGAGTCTTTTCTTTACATCTCGAAAGATCAATGGCTGTGACAAAGGTATGCCAGTGTCTCTATTAAAAACTCGATGGCATGGTTTGCTTGCAGTGTTGAAACAATTGTGACATGTAAAGGCCGTTTTGGTTTTGTGTTTCTTTATCATCTACGTCTACTCATGAATTTCATAGGGTTTCCTTTAAACATGCCTTATTACCTGTGGAGAAGCTTGTATAAAATGGCTAAGAGGTATAAAAAGCAACGCTTGGATTCAAGCCGTTTCCACCACGGTTTGATAAAAATTATGCTTGCACATCAATTGAAGTTGCAGAATGATGATTGGGACTCTTTTTTAACCCAAAATGGTTTCGCTAACCTCAACGCTGCAGAGGTCGACAAACCCGTGATTGAGGAAACTATAGTCTACCCTACAGTGTTCCCTTCATCTACCCAGGCATGTGTTATGGCCACCCACAATAAGCCTTTACCCGATCCAAAATTTGTTGAGCAGACCCATGAGCAAGATGTATAGCCTAACATCTCTATCAAAAATTCAAACAAACCTGTGGGCAAGTCGTCTAAAGGAAATATTGATTTAGGTTTTAAAAATAAGAGAGATGGAAAGTTGATTTTGAGGAAGCTGTGAAACAATTCAAACCTTCATGTGAGCTCAATCAAAATGATCGAGATCCATGAGAGTTCGGAATCCGAGATTGATAGATTTCTTTCTGAAGAAGACCCTCTTTCTTTCCAAACAGACCTCGATCAGTCTTACAACTTCGTCGATAATCTACTACCTTGTCTGAAACATAGTGAAGGGTTTCCAGGTATTAAGTTGGGTAACAAATCTACAGTCCATGTTGGGGACATTCAGGTGCACAATCATGGGTATTCTCAAGCGACTGTCGCACAATCACAATGTGAAACTTGCCTATTCTAGTTTGACAAGTATTACACCGATATACCTATTTTACAGTCACAGATCAAAGCCCTTAATGACCAAGTTGACTCATTAACAAATGAAAATTGCAGGATCCAATTTGTCATTCAGAGACAAGGGAAATGCATGAAAACTACAGGGAATGTCATATTAAAAAATGTTAAGACTGCAACAACAATAATAAATTCTGAGATCATGTGATATGATTTGATTTTACAGTTAGAGGTAAGATTTCCTTTTATCTTAAAATAGTGTTATATTTTGTTCATTAAATAAATTAGATTATTTTGTTTATTGAATAGATTAGATTTCATTTTTAAAATAGACTAGCTACAAAATCAACAGATTCTGTAGCCAGTCTATTCTAATTCGAAATTTGCAAAATTGTGGTTAAATGTGTATCTAAGTTTCTCTATTTTATCTTTTCTTTTCAGGATATCTGGGAGTTCATGGTGACCAAGTGATCTGAAACATTTTTGGGGCTTGTTAGCCATATCTATGATCCATTTTGTATAAACAAGAATAAACTTTTGTTTAGTTCTTGAATATTTAGTATGATCTAGGGTGGTTATATTCCCCCTTTTTAGATGATTGTATCTTATCACAGAAGATAAGACAATTACCTTTCTGAAGGCTTTAAAAACTCATTATTTTTTGTAACCAAATCATCTTGGCCTGGGGCTGAAGGTGGACATCTTATACTTGAATTTGGACGGAACATATGTTTACATTTCTTCTTTAGCTATCTATAAATATTGTTTTCATCTATGGTTTGTTTATCTTAATAATCCGATAATTGTTGATAGCTTTTGTCTTCACAAATTATTATGTCGTCAAGATAATTTCTTTTAATATAGTCCACATTTTGATGCTTCAGTTATTAAAAAATAGTGATCGCTCATTCAATTCAAATGATAAGATTTATCTTTTAATTTTGTTGAATGATTAAAAGCAGGTTGTTATAGTTAGATTTATATTATGTGTAATTGCTTGCAACCACAAATATCATAGTTATTATTTGCGTCTTATCATTCTTTATTAAAATCCAACAGTCAATATATTATTTCGCATTTATTCCGAACAGCGTAAAGGTTCATTGCAGGTTTATCTCTTGGACAGATTGGATGGATGTTTCATGATCATACAGACGTCGGATGCATGTTGATTAACTCATTAATAGGTTAGTTTGTTTCTTTTATCGTTTGTTTTTTTTCGAAACCCTTATATGTGGGTTTTTTTTCACCGTCTACATATTCCTTTTTCATAGTATATTTTGATATTTAATCTTATAGATAAATAAAGATAAAAACAAAAAATAGCTTATTTTTCTTTATTTATCTACTTTCGTCAAAAGAGTCATCTGTTCATAGATTTTTGTGAGTTCAGATTAAAACTCACAACTTGTATATCTTGCACATAAAATTAGATAAACAAATATGTATTGTAAATATTATTTCAAAATAGTTATATAGATACGTATGTACATATATACACCAAGTAGTTAATTATCAATTCATTCTTTTTTCTTTATTTTATTTCTTTTAGGACTGTTAGATTGGCCAACGGAGCCATTAAATCCGTCAGAACGAGTCATACCAAACGACTTGGTTTATTTAGACAACCCCGGATCGAACTCGTTCTTCCAATTGACGGACGGTCATATTCGCCCGACAACACCACTCCAAGCCCAAGTAGTAATCGAACCCTTTGAAAAATGGGCCTTAGATTTTGTAGGACCTATCAATCCCATGTACCACAGAAAAAAGTACATATTATTTTTCACAGACTGTGTAACAAAATGGGTAGAAGCCAAGGCTCTGTATTCAGCCAATGAACAATCTATTGTAGACTTTCTCTTTGAGAATTTTTTCACTCGTTTCGGGGTACCTCGAGAAATAGTCACTGACCAAGGGACACAATTCACCTCAAATTTGGTCAAGGCTCTTACTGAACAATACAATATCAAACACAGAAAGTCTTTTCCCTATCACCCCCAAGCCAATGGCCAAGTGGAATCGATCAACAAAGTGATAGAGGCCATCCTCACTAAGACTGTTCAACTGCATCACAAAGACTGGGTTGATAGGTTGCCTGAGGCCTTGTGGGCCTACAGGACAACCTGGAGAAATACAACAGGCCATACACCTTATGAGTTGGTGTATGGGAAGCAGGTACTACTACCCATAGAGTTTCAGGTAAAGACCTTCATAACTACCATGCAATTAGGAATGGACCTGAACGAAGATAAAAAATAGAGGATATTACAATTGAATGAGCTTCATGAGATAAGATAGGATTCTCTACAAAGAACCACCCTGATACAAGAGAAAAGGACCAAATGGAACGACAAGTACATTAAAAAGAAGTCTTTCTAGCCAGGTGATTGGGCCCTCCTATATGATAGTAGATTCAAAATTTTTAAGGGTAAACTGTCTACCAGATGGATGGGACCCTATGAGGTTGATACAGTCTATGAAAATGGTGTATTAAGGATAAAGACCATTGATGAAAATCAAACTTCCCTTGTTGTAAATGGGCATCGACTGAAGGTTTATCACAAACCTCTGTCAAAGGAGGATTTCGTCAAAAATGTTCTTCAGACTTCCAAAATGCAACTGGTAAGCAAGAGGGTTTCTCCTCCTGCTGACCTACCATAGTAAGTTCAAATTGTATAAATTCATTTTCTGTACATAGGTGTGTCATGAGATGAATTTATTCTTTATTTTTGGTGTAACTAACAAAGGCAAAAGAAAAAAGAAAAAAAAAATTGGTGGTGTTCCCATGTAGATAAACAAATAAGGAGGACAACTACCAAAGAGAGTCTTATTTAAGTTTTTCAGACTCTTTAAAATTGAAAATACCGGCGAGCAAGAACTGGACCGAGCTCGATAAAAATCCACGAGACAGTGTAGAGAGTCTTCTTTAATTTTTTCAGACTCTTTAAAATTGAAAATATCGGAGAGCAGGAACTAGCCCGGGCTCGATAAAAATCCACAGGACAATATAGAGAGTTTCCTTTAAGTTTTTCAGACTCTGTAAAATTGAAAATACCGGAAAGAATTAACTAATCTGGGCTCGATAAAAATTCACAGAAAAGTAGTAGTTAGGATTATTATTGTTATTGTAATAAAAGAGGAAATGCCAGCAAAAGCATGGTCACCTTGGTTCCAGAAGAAAAGGAGTTTTGTCATCTCAGTCACTGGTCATTATAGAATACCCTCCTGTTACAAATCTTTCTTTCTTCATTCCTCTATAAACTTTGGCAACTATATGGTTTTTCAGTCAAATTTGATCACAGAACACCAATTATTCCTACAAATCACTGTCACCAGAATTGGTGTCAAGATTTTTAAGAACTGGAAAAATGTTCATTTATGTGCTTATCTTGCATCAATGATCACCTCTATGTTCATCTGTTAGCAAGGGCCACCCCTATACCAAATCATCTCGTTGTGCCTATCCAGTACCAGATCATATCCAGTATAAAAGAAGGGACCCTGCGCTATTCTGATACTAATTACAAATTTTACACACAGGTTATCTGACACTCAGGTAATCCAGTACTCAGGTGATCCTGTATTGACTACAAATTCTACACATAGGTGATCTGGTACTCAGATGATCTGGTACTGGTAATAAGATGATGGGTAACTTTCATCATGTTTCCAGGTTGTTGTCCAATTATTAGTGTTAGGACATACAGATTCAACACTTTTTTGTTCATGTTATTTAAAGGAATTAGACTAAATATGCATTTAGAACCTCTGATTTCTCTTGGATCATGACATACCCCTGTTTTGTCACGAATATCTGTAAAAATCTTAGACCACACTTCTGTAAAGAGGAAGTGTCCTACGAAATATCAAGAGTTCAAGGTCATGATGTCTTTTACCGGATCAAACTCGTAGTCCCTCTGTCTATCTGGTAAATAAACCCCATAAACTTACGATTCGTTGCCATACTATATGAAACGACACGAACCACGAATCACAGCATATCGAGTAATGATCCCAACCGATTTCATATACACGAGTCCTGATCATAACGACCACATCCTTCCATGAATATTGTCTGACACCAAGCTTCCCATGAATCCGTAAACCATTAGTAGATCTAACCTACCTCACCATATCATCATGACTATCGACGTGATTGTTGTAATATACACTTCCATTCATACGCTCTTCTGGATGGCTCTGCCATCCAGATGAGAGTTATTTATTATTTTTGTCACACCATCTATAGACACCCTATGCCTTCGTACCCCTTGCATATTTTTCCCATCTGATACTCTATCGTAGCCTACGTTATACGGTACTCAACCCTCGACCCTATGTATGTTCTTTATCCACCCGAGAGAATTGTTTAAGCTATCATGGAGTTCGATAGGCATGAGCCCATATTTCAAATATATAGAGAAACAACAAAATATCAGGCTTGTAAGAAAAAATATGAAGAGGCAGGGTGGGTGCCATTCTTAGAGAAATTTAAAGGTCATCATGAGGGAATTTTGCTTGTCTTTGCACATACATATGATGGAGAAAATGTGCAGTTTGGGGACATGAAGTTAAAAATTACAGAAGCCACTATAGCAGAAGCTACGGGTCTCCCGATGGCTAGAGAAAAATAATTCAATAGAGTGATCGTTGACAAAAAGCTCTGTCAAAACTTCCTCAAGCCAGAACATCATGACCCTGATTGGACCAAGGGCATCCCTCGAAGCTACATCAAAGAGGAATATTGGACAATGCTCATAAGTCTATATAAATTCCTCACTTGTGAGGGAAGGTATGTCATGACCTTCATTTATCATTTAAAGGTTTTATCACATTTCTAGGGAGGACCATAGATTAATTTTCCCCACTTTTTATGGATGAGTTTAAAGAAAATGGAAAGAGGGGTGAGGTCAGTTTCCAAGAAACTTGAGACTAGCCTTCATCATCACGGTTTAATCAAACTTTTGGTAGTTCATTCTTTAAAAACACAAGGGGGTAGTTGGAAGAAGTTAATCCAACAAATTTTCGCTCAAGAAAAATCCAAATTGGTCGAGACACAGGAGGCAAGGACACACAGTGAAGGCTCAAGCAGAAAGGCAAGGAAAGACAGAAAAATGACATCAGGAGGTAAAGAAGACATTGTTATGCCCAACTCATCTCAGCCCATTAAGAAATCAATGACATAAAAGTTTGTCGTAGGGGAACCTGCTATATCGAGAAAGAAGACAACCACTCAATTCTAGAGAGTAAGTCCTACCTCGGTTCAAAAGAGTAAAAGATGAAAATAAGACTCAGAACCAGGTGGTCAATCGGACAACATTCCTGAAACAATTGTGGAAATGTCATCAAAACCAGCCAGCCAAATAGAGAAGACCCTTGATTTCCATTTACAAAGAAAGAAAAATTTTGCACAAGCTAAAGCATCTAGCTTAGTCCTGCGCCCTAAAGACCAACGATCACATAATAAGAAACGAAAGAAGGAGGAGAAAGATCAACAAGAGATTTTACTAGAGCCAACTGTAAAACCCCCTCTGAAGTCCTCTAAAGAATTGAAAAGTATTTCTGAAGTTATTCAACCTTCCCAAAAAATAGTTGGTGTGAAGGAAACCGCTAAGGTGACAAGCAAAAATAAAAATAAAATACAAGGGAAGGAGGCACAAGTTCCAGAACCTACGCCTCAATCTTCCAAGATAGGAATACGGGTTTTCCAACAGAAGCAAACCCCAGAATTCACAACTCAAGATTGCAAGACAAAAGTCAAGTCAACACAGGAGGAACAGGTGTCTAGGCCTACCCCTGTTAGTAAATCTAAGAAAAGGAAATTGTTTGAAGAAACTCCTACCATGTCAGCAAGTCTAAGAAAGTCTCGCTGCTCATATGCAGGACCACTAGAACTATGGCCAAATAGGTGAAAACTCCAAACATACCTTCTCCTCAAAGGGAATCCATGGATATTCCAATTTCTCCAGAAAAATGGAGTGGTTGGGGAGCTACCACAAGAGAAACATAAGGACTGGTAATAATAAGTGAGACGAAAGGGTTGGTGACAGAGACTTTGAGGGATTTGAGGAAAGAAAAAGAAGCTCGAGAGGTGGTAACTCAAGAAGCACTCACACCGAGTCTAGGCAAGTCCCTGAGCAGAGGAAAAATGATAATAAAGGTTCTGAGGAGTCTGAGGAAAGAAAAAGAGGCTCAAAAAATGGTAGCTAAAGAAGTACTCACACCAAGCCCAGACAAGTCCCTGAATGAACAAACATAGTTAACAGAAATTGAGAGATTGAAGCAAGAAGTTGAAGAATACAAAATACTGGACAGGCATATCAAGGAAGAGAATGAAGAATTGAAAGAGAAGCATGCAGAGGTCTCTGCCAAAATTAACAAGGTCTTGCGATTGATCCATTACACTAGGGTTATCAAGAAGGAATTGAAGAGTGAAGCTTCTGGTGTTAACATCCTGCAATCTGAGCAATAATAGAGGAGGGTCCAATTGTGCAGAAAGTTTTTTGGGTATCAATTTTTTATAACATTGCATGAGGACATGCAACACCTTCAACATGGGGTAAATTTTGAGTCCCTATTTTGACATAGATAATGCCCTATCTTACCCTATATCTAAGCCTTTTTTCCTCTGTTATAAACCTATACTAGACTATTCCCTCCCAAAACACATGCCTAATATCTATGTCATGTCCACAAGAGGTAATTGATGATTTAAAGCATGTTTGTTTAACTTTCTTAAATTAATTTAATTAAAAGTGTATTATTTTGTATAGTCCTAATGGTTTGATTTATGAACAGTCTATCCAGCACTACCAGACACCATGCAATCTAGTACCAAATCCATTATGGTACCCAAGACAGTTTTGATCCGGTTTCCAACTCCATTCTGGTACCAAGACATGCGTTATTCCGGTACTACCTGCTATGTTCTATTCCAGTACTAGACTCGAGACTGTGTGCAATCCAGTACCAGAACCTTTGTTTCCAGAATGCACCAGTTGGACCAGAATGATGGTGAATATTTTGAGAAGATAGTTGGATAGAAGTGCCCAAATCAGTTTTCTAGTTGCAAGATACTCCATCGCTCATGCACTTCGTGTCATGAGGATGGAGTCGATTCCTAAAAATTCGATGTAAATCTTAATTGTGAAATCTCTCAAACTGTTTAATGCTTATCCATAGATATTGATAGTATCATATTACCTTATATAGGGAATGTTGTATAGATTATAGCTAGTGATAATAGTGAATGTAAAAAGTATACTGTCAGAATCAGACGATACTTATCATTGTCATGTATGAAATAAAAGACTATTGATCCAATTTACCAGTTGAATTAATACAGAAGATATTTTATGTCAATTCTTGGATGTGAGTGAAAAGTTTTAGTCTATTACTTTCTTAAGAGGTTCCTTGTTGGTCTGGCAAGGGCCCACCACCCCAACTAAGGTAAACCTCTGTGTTTATGTTTTGTGTGTTTGTGTGGATATTTTACAGCAGTGTGTGTATGATTGGTCTTTACTTCATTTTCAGGATTGAGCATTGAGTTAATCATTTTGGATTGGTGTGAATAAGCAGGTGTTAGATCGAATAGACATTTCATTCTCAGATGTTGAAGGTAGTTATTTCATGATTTGAAGTGTGGAACTGATATTTTGAGTTTATGATTGTAGTGGATCTAGTATCTCAAGGTACCAAAAGACTTTATATTTCATCTTCATGCTTTGTAATAAAGTCTTTCAGTTATACTAAACACCCCTTGTGTTGGTTTGATTGAATTACATGAGGTTGAAGTTGGTTTTGGTTTTTAGAATGGTTGGAATTGGTTGTTTTAATTGCTATAGGAGACAAGCTTCTTAAAGTTCATCTTTTCAATTCAAGAGCCTGAAATGGACAGAATTGTTTCTCTAGGACAACATCTCTTTGATTGATTGTTTGTTTAAGTTTCATTATTATTTTTTTCTTATAATCTCAGAGATATCTGGAAGTATTTAGAAATATTAGAAACATGGTTTTTATGTTATTAATCATTTCCTATATGCAACAGACTTAGGTAGGTTACTTGTTCTCGGCACATATAGTGTAACGACTCTTTCGATTACGAATCCTAGATTGACATTTAAATGAGTGTGAGATATACATTGAACATATTTACGCACCAACAGGTCCACATGTGTAACATGTAGAAAGTGGGCCTAAGAGCATGGCGGGTTCACAAATATGGGAAGGTGAGATGAATGAGTCTGTGAGTCCGCGAGTCCGCCAACCCATGAACCTGATAGGATCACAAAATAATATAAGTATTGAGAATTTTCAGACGGACTTATGAAAATAAGAATTATGAATTCGTGAGTCCACAAGATGGGAAAATGGCTAAGTGTAGATACTTCTCAAACAAACTTAAGAAGGGAAGACACAAATCATGCATCCGTGAGACCACCACTCACGAGTCCGTGAATTCAGTAAGGTTGTTAGAAGAAGAAAAAATTTTGATACCCCATCCCTTAGAGGATAATTAGGGGGTCGGGTATCTTACATGGATCTAACCTCTTAGTATGTCATTAATTTGTAGCACCTGGTGACATCCTTCAACACATCATAACAAAGGGGTTAGTTTTATTACATGCCTAGGTCTTATCAAGGGGCATGACATAGACCCTTATACATGAGTCAAATACACCCATACTTCCCAAGTATCTAGGTGAAATACATGTAATAATAATGAATAATAATAAGGAAAGGGGAAAAGGAACAGGTTCATGTGATCACTCTGAAAAATGAGGACATGCTCAGGTCTTGTTATTCATTTAATTATTCATCTAGATTTATTTAGATATGGTTTTTTCTTTATAAATTATTTCTTGAGGGAGCTTAGCATTGAGTTACCAACCTCGACGTTGTTTCTTACTACCCCTTAAGTCATTTTTATTTATATCTTCAGTTTATTAAATGAGTCCCTTTTATTTAGATACTCATAAACAAACCAAGGATTGCGGCATTGGCCTCATAGCGAGGGGCATTGCCTAAGCTCAATGATTGGCTTTTAATTTTTCTCTTCACCTCTTAGCCTTAGTGGCTTTGTTTATTTCAGGCTTTAGATTTGACCTTTCCTTTTGACCCTTGAGAAATCAAGCATGACCAAGATAATGTTTTATGTGAATGGAATTAATGAACTAGGGAGGTGTAAAGTGGTTAATATGATCAGACTTTGATGCTATCTATCCTAGACACCCAGTAAGATAGGTTACCCAAGAGACAACACACTTCTAAGAGAAAACATGTTCCCTAGGGTAATATGAGGCAAGTATTAAAACCATATAACATTGTGAAATGTTGAAGGACAATGGTTAGGTGTCATGTGAGTGGGGACAAAAGTGAGCTACACCACAACTGAACTAGCATGATAAAGAATCTGATGGAGATCAATGAATAATTTTGTGTTGATCTAGCCAAGATAAGCATGACACTTCTTCCATTCAACAACATATGACACCTTACTAGGGTATCTGCAAATATCACCCCTTGATGGGGTAACACCAAGCTATCCAAGAGTTGTCACGTGCTCATGAACAAAAACGCATATGGCATTTTCCAAACTATAAATCTAATGCAGGATTTGATTTCATTTTTTTCAAGAGGCTTAGATTTTTATTTTGTGAAGATTATCTATTACTTAGTTTCTGTGGTTATCTTATTTTTCATAGTCCTTGATTTTATATTTTAGAGTTGTTTTTATACAATGTATTTTGTTTAATTTCTTGGCAAGAATAAAATATGTGAATTGTTAAAAGATTAATGTGATAATAATTTTTTTTTTTAATTAATAAATACAAATTAAAATTAAGAACAAATCATTACATCTTATAGTTTAAAATTTGTTACCTATATTATAATATTGATTTATTATAAAGTTAATTGTGAAGTCTTTTAAAATTTTATTAATAATTGAAAATGAAGTATTTTTATAATGATAATGAGAGTATTATAGTCAATTGGATTTAGCCCGAGTGGTTTGTGTCGAGGGGTGTTCCCCCCCCCACCCAGGTTCAATTCCTACAAGTGACATAAATATTATAAAATTTGGATATGATGTTTTTTTTTTTTAATTCGTAATTAAATTATCTTAAAAATTACATATAGACAACAAAAAAATATAAACAAATTAACATCATCCAAAGTGATTTATCTAAAAAATTCAAATTCAAATTTGAATTGAACCTAATTGTTATTGAACCCGAACTCTATTGAACCTGAACTATGTCATATAGGTGGGAGGGATAATTTGGATTATACCCTTTAAAGCATGATCTAAAGCAATAACCAGAGGAGGAAGCTTAAAAACTAGGACACTGCATGAATTCCTAGAATTTGAAATCCTAAAAAGAGCAACATACCCATTGTTCCAACACTGCATGAATTCCTAGAATTGGAAATCCTAAAAAGAGCAACATACCCATTATTCCTATTGAGTTGTTTAGTTGTTGAGTTGTTACTAAATAATTCCATGCACATCCAAACATCCTTTCATGAAAAGATCGCACTAATAACTATTATGTGAGGTTACATTTGGTGCATAAATTATCGAGCTAACTTGGTTAATGCATTTATTCCCTCGAGCTACAAATAATTAATGCTAACTAGTCAAGTTGCATATTCCAAAAAGTTAAGGTCTCATCCCGATTAAAATTGTATCACAACGTTAAAATATGTATCATTGTTGCTTAACAATGTTTATATCATGACCTTTCAATGTTTATATCATGACTTCTTTGGAGGTTACAAGTTCAAATCTAGAGGGGGTAGGGTATATACACTTATGTAGACTTTAACAGTCAAATCGCTACCCGGAGGGGGGCCCTTGTCCCACAAACAAGGGTTCTCATACACCAATTTGGTGGACCGTGACCTAAAAATTATATTATTATTATTGTTATTATTATTATTATTGCATACGTTTCAATTGTGGTTTTTTTTAAGTTGACATTTCTATTGTGGATTTTTTAAAATAATACAGTAGCCTCTGAAAACTGCATATCACAACCTGAATGAAATTCATGTCGTAGAATTTACAAAGTTCTAATGGTGGCCTCTTTAAAATTCTTAATCGTGGCTTCTTTAAAGTTTGATATCGCATATTCCAAAGGTCACAACTTCAATAAAATTTAAATTGTACGCTCAAAAAAGTTAAAATCGTGGTCTATTCAAAGTTCTATTCAAACTTTATATCGTTGCGCACAAATATTTCACTTCTTAGATAACCAATGCATTTTGGAAACCCTAGCAATCTATGGTGGCATTAATACTGAGGGAAGCTAACATTACCAAGCTCAATGTCATGGAGATGAAGCATATAACAATTATCATCAGAAATGGAAGGACACTACTATGACTGAAGAGAGAGTTTTCTCCTTTTGCAGTGTTGTAATCATTCATTCAGAATTATGAACAATAGCATTCATTTTGTCAAAGTTATTAGGATATCAATTCATTGCTTGTTTGATTTATCGCTAGGGAAAAAGATCCACTAATGAGATCTTTAGGTTTTTGAACCTTCACCAATTACTAAGTTAAAATAATGTTGCTCAATTTATTGTTGGACTATCAATCTTATGCAACGGTCAAATTCACTTTCCCAACTAGCTTTCATATGCATGTCAAATTACATGTCGTGGTCACAGACCCTTTTCTCTCTATCAAAAGGCATTCCCTCTCACCCCTCAATATGTGTGAGTAATTTATTACATTTGGAACCAATAGACTATTTTCCTCCAACATGTGAGAAAAATTAACATTTAAACATATCAACCCTTCACCAAAATTGGCCAGTAAAACTATGTATGTTAAACCTACCATTACATTGAGGTTTCATTTAGTTAATTCTAGACTCCATAGAACTTTAGACACAATGTCTATCACCTTGTAAACCAGCATGGAGGAGATTGGAATAAAAAGGAAATAGTCTAGATATCCATTTGAACTGGGAATTTGCAAGCTCGATTTTAAGTCAAAGTTATCAACTTTCGACTTGTACCCAGAATTATGCACAAAGTCATCTTTTAATAAAGTCGAAGTCTGGTTAGGCATGCTACTTTTCCCAAATATAGTTTTCAACCTGTCATATCTTGGTTATATAGGTTTTTAAGATGTTCACTAATGTTAGTAGAATCTATGAGCAACAAGAAGATTTTAATTCAGGAACAGAGCTCATTGGCCTCTAGGTAGTAGGAACCTAACAAAAAGAAAAAAAATGTTGATTATGTGGCTAACTCAGTTGCAAACCGATGAATGATGCAATTCAACTTCAAAAACCCCTGGAAATAGCTACATATTACTTTAATCAAGTAAAATCCATATCAAATACAAAGGATACGAGCATTCTCAATCAGGATGTAGGGAATGCGACATAACATGTATACTTGGAAGAAAATCAGTCTAATTACGCAACCACCACAAACTATGTAATTGTGTAAGACGAGAGAGGAATAAAAAAAAATCCATCCAAAGCAACCCTAATCAGAAAAGGGTGAATGAAGTTCACTTAACAAGTCCTGATCAAAATTTAGAAGTGTGGCCCCAAGTCAGTCAGTATGGGGAGTTGTTGACACCTCAACACTAATGAAATACCCAATGTATTCAATAATGAATTCACATCACTGAAAAGGACCACTCCACAAAATATAGGAAGGTGAAACATAATTTATTACATCACCACTGCAAATTTCCAGTGCTTGTTATAAATCTATTTATCACCACTGCAAATTTCCGATGCTTGTTATAAATCTGTCTATTTTACAATCCTTTTGTAAAACCATCAGTGAGAAATATTTTCGTGTGTCCATGGCCATGATAACTTATAGGGCATGGAAGATCACAAATAATCTGGAAACCCTATTCGTGAGGTTTACAGATGATCAAAAGACCAGCTTGCCATAAAGTTTTATTTTTCTCCTATTACTTTATGTTTTTCCAAATTTGCACATTTTCAAATTTCAATTGTATTTTGAAATTTTAATCTCCATTAATGTTCCCAGCCACACCACACAAAAATATCCCTTTTCACATCTCTGATACCATAATGTAATGTTCCCCAGCCCAACCGAGGGATGTTACGGTGTGGAATACACATAAAAGCATTTTTTTTGCTAACTAAAGTAATTATTTTATTGTTAGTTGATTTCCTATAGATTACAACTACAAATTTAAAATAGATTTAGCTATTGTCTATAACCATAAAACATATGCATCTAAAGCATATTAATAATCAACATGAAATGTAGCTAAATCGCTCATTACAATAGCATATAAGTCATTCTCATTTACACAAAGTTCATGCACAACAATAACACATGTAAATAACTCAACAACAAGATAAAACACGTATCTTTAAATAATAACTGTGCAACCAACTGCTTGGGACACACGTTCCACCCAACCATAGACTGACTGTTCCAAATCTCAATAGTCAGTCACCCCCGAGCTGAGCCTAGTAATCCACAAAAGAGGGTGGCCTCTCATAGTCCACTCATATCTCATAAAACTCATAACCCAACTGATAATCTCCTACACTTATCCCGATTTTTCTACCAGCTCTCTTCCTCCTGACTTTCCCAACCCAAGGGATGCACCATTCATGTATTAGGGAAAACCCAAGGGATGTGTCATTCATTTATCAGGATTAACCCAAGGAATGTTCCATTCATTTATCAGGGTCTCTTTGGAATAGGTAGCTAGGAATCTCTCAGCTGGGAACTCAAGGGAACTTGTTGCTAGGAAAAATTCCAGCAAACCAATAGAAAACACTTCTTGTTACAGTGAAACTCACTCTGGAGTTCACTCTTCAGGCCTGAAAACCTAGTTCTTCAATCTTCAACTCCAAAATGCTTCAAATACATTCCATCTTTCTCTAGAATTCACCCTAAATGGTTGCACCAGCTTCAAGCTCTCTTTCTTTCTCTCTCATTTCTCTCATGCACAAAAAATTCCTGTCCCAGAACTATCGTCCCAACCCATACGAATTTTCTCCCTTTGTCTTGTCTTTCTTGACTCAAACTCTTCCCCAAGCTGATTGTACCCAACCCCCATGTGCCCAATAACTCTGGGATGTGACCACTCACAACCACCCTCTTACAGGCATTCAATGATTATCTTTGGGAACGCTCAATCGGAAATTGAAAGGTTCATATACAATTAGCAAGTTTAGGAAAATGGGTTAAATTAATATACATGGGTATTTCCCCATTGGAACCCTCTTGGCCATTATCCTAGACACTCCCCTCTCTTGTGGAATAATTCAACCCCCATCTCTTTTCCATGTCCTCTTAGCAGTTGGCATCGCGTTTTATTATTAAAACATAAAAATACAATTCACATATTACATCGTTTTGGTTGTAGCCACACATTATATCTACATAACCATTAATTAAAATGGGGATTATAGCGGGGATATTACATTCCTCCCCTTCCCTACAATTGTGTTTCATCCTCTATGCACTCTCTCTATATATATGTGTGTGTGTGTGTGTGTGAAAATTTACATCACAATATTTAGAAATAAAAATTTTGCAATTTAATAGCTCCAGCAACATCTCCAACCATCAATCTCATGTTCCTCTCAACTCGTCAACCCAAGGAATGCACAATTAGTTTATCAGGGTTAACCCAAGGGATGTACCATCTGTTTATCAAGGCTAACCTGAGGAATGAGCCATTCATTTATCAAGGTTCCCAACGCAGTTGGCTAGGACTCTGCAATGTGGTTCCAGAACTCTAGTTTTCCAAAATGGAGTCTTGCATTCTTCCTTCTTCAAAATTGTAAAAAAGTTGTGGGTACTCTTCTCACATGTTTTATTCATGATCCCATGTAGCATATTCAGGACCGTATCAGTTCCATTGAACATTTAACAACCCTATGTCTTTGTTCCTAAGAAATTTGACTTTTTGGTCCAAGATATGTATTGGTTCCACCCGAAAATCCCCTTCGTGTTCCACCTGGATCACATTCCAATCACTTGTGTGGTTAGGATCAGGTACATACTTATTTAATAATGATACATGAAATAAATTATGCACTCTCATGGATGCATGAAATGCTAACATGTACGCAATTGGCCCTATCTTTTCTAATATTGCAAAAGGTCCACAATATTTTGTTGCCAACTTTGGGAAACTTCCAAATCTTAGCGAACTTCTCTTTTCCTTCACTTTCAAAAACACATGTTCGTCCACTTTAAAATATCCAAAAACTCTATTCTTGTTTGCATAATTTTTCTTCCTATCCCGGGTAGCCTTTAAATTCTGTTGTATCCTTGTCATTTGCTCTTCCATTTCCTTTAACAAATCTGGCCCAACAACTGCTCTGTCTATTGGATTATCCCAACTCACCGGAGTGTTACATTTTCTGCCATACAATGCTTCAAATGGACCCATTTTCAATGAGGCATGATACCTATTGTTGTAGGCAAATTCAACTAAATGAATATATTCTTCCCACTTTGATGGTTGATCCATCACATACATTCTAAGCATGTCCTAAATTATCTTGTTATTCATCTCTCTTTTCCCATCTGTCTCTGGATGATACGTTGTACTGAGATTCAAATTTGTTCCAAATCCCTTGAACAAACCCTTCCAAAAATTGGATGTGAACTTTGGATCTCTATCTGAAACTATTTCCTTAGGTACTCCATGTAGCCTAACAACTTCTTTCATGTAGATATCTGCAAAATTTGTTGGCATGTGTGTAGTCTTTAATGGAACAAAATATGTTGTTTTAGTTTATTTATCCTCCACCACCATGATGTAATCATATTGCTTCATTGTTCTAGATAGCTTAGTAATAAAATCGGCCATGACAACTTCCCACTTCCATTCTAGAATTGGCAATGGTTGTAGAAAACTTGTTGAATGTCTATGCTTTGTCTTCACTTTTTGGCATTCTAAACATCTGGCTATGTAATTATCCACTTCTTTCTTCATTCTCGACCAAACGTATTGACTTCTCATAGCTTCAATTGTCTTCTGATATCCCAAGTGCCCGACATATGACACATTGTGCATTTCCTTCAAAACTGCATTTTTCAGCTCATTGGAATTTGGCTCATAAAAAATATATTTCTGTTGAAAATTACCTTGTTGTAATGTTTCTTTTATTTTCACATATTGTTGATCTGAATTTATTGCTACGATAATTTTATCTTTCAAATTTATCTTTCACATGTTGATGGCTTCCACATGCACTTCATGAGCTCTCATGTCGAATGCATCAACCACTTGATTTTCTTTGTCTTTTATATGGTTAATTTTGAAGTCATATTCACTCAGAAATTCCAACCATCTAGTTTGTCTAGCATTTAGTGTTGGTTGTTCAAACAAATGTTTCAGACCACGGTAGTCTATTCTTAGCTCGAATTTATTACACATAAGGTAATGCCTCCACATTTTTAATGCATGTACAAGCGTTGCTAACTCCAAGTCGTGTATAGAATAATTCATCTCATGCTCTTTTAATTTTTTGGATTCATAGCATACCACATGGTCCCTTTGACTAAGAACTCCATTGAGTCCTTCCTTGCATGCATCGGTGCACACAAAAAAATCTTCATTTGTATATGAAATATTCAATATTGGGGCACTTGTCAATATTTTCTTCAACTATTGAAATCTCTCTTCATACTCGAAAGTCCATTCAAATTTCACTCCCTTCTTTTGCAAGGAAGTGATTGGACTTGCAATCCTTGAGAACCCTTTTATGAATCTTCGATAATAACCGGCAAGACCCATGAATGATCTAACCTCTGTCACATTCTTTGGTGATGGCCATCCTCTAATGGAATCTATCTTCTCAAGATCAAATTATATCCTTACTGCTGAAATTATATGCTCCAAGTAGTGAATCTTCTTTTGGTAAAAGATGCACTTACTTAGCTTAGCATACAATTTATGCTCTCTTAAGACTTGCAACATCATTCTTAAATATTGTTGATGTTCCTCTTCTGATTTAGAATAGATGAGGATATCATCTAAAAACACAATCACAAACTTGTCCAGGTACTCCCTAAACACTCCATTCATCAAGCACGTAAAAACTGTGAGGGCATTTGATAGCCCAAATGGCACTACCATGAATTCATAATTTCCATATATTGTTCTAAATGTTTTCTTGATGATGTCTTCTTCCTTTATCCTTACTTGATGATAGCTTGATCTCAAGTCAATCTTCGAAAATATTCTTCCACCTTTCAATTAGTCAAACAAATCATCAATTCTTGGAAAATGATACTTATTCTTTATGGTAACTTTGTTAAGATGCCTGAAATCAATACACATCCTTAAGGTTCCATCATTATTCTTCACAAAAAGAACCGGGGCTCCCCAAGGTGACACACTTGAGCGTATATACCTCTTCTTCAAAAGTTCTTCAAGTTGTATCTGCAACTCTTTTAGTTTTGGTGTGTTCATTTTTTAAGGTGTCTTAGAAACTGGGGTAGATCCTGGCACCAAATCAATAGAGAAATCAATGTCTCGTTTTGGTGATAGTCTCTTAATTTCTCTAAAAACATCTTCAAAATCCATCAAAACTGGATGGTCTTCAATTCTTGCCACTTTGTCTTTGGTTTCCTCCTCCATATGGGCTTCAAACATCTGACATCATTTCCTGAAGCTCTTCTTCAACTGCATAGCTGAAATCTCTCTAACAGATACAACTTTTGGAATGCCTTGAATCTCCCCTTGTTTCCCTTCCTCATCAATACATGTGATTATCTTGTTGTAACATTCTAGGATAGCATGATGTATCTCCAACCAATCCATGTCAATTAGAAAATCATATGAACCCAATGGTATGATGTTTACATCCACCTTTGTATTGAGTCCATTCATGTCTATTGAACAATCTTTGACCAACTCATTGGTTTTCCTCTTAGCCCCTATGGCTAACTGAAATAACCAAGATTTATAAAGCTTACTTCTTTGCAAGTGAAAGCTTTCAACAATGTTATCATTTATGTAACTATGGATATCTCTGGAATCAATTAAATTTTTCTATGGGCTCATTATTAATCTTACCTTATACTTCAATCATGGGGGATTGATACTCTACATGCTTGTTGTCCAAAGATGCATAAATCATTGGCATGCTTCCTCCCATGTCTTTCACTATTTCATCCTCTTGAATGTTGTGGATAGTCCTCATTCTTTCTCTTTTGTGAGGGCAATCCCTATATAGATGGTTTCCCTCACATCCAAAACATTGCACCGGTTGTTGCCTTGGCCTTTTTCCAAATGAATCTACAGTATTGTTCATTTTGTGCGATTTGATTGTGTTGATTTAGTTGGAAATTACTCCTAAAAAAGGGTGGCTTAAAACCCTTCTGCATTTGATCCTTCTTATCCTTCATCTTGTCATTCCAAGATTTTTGGAAAACTGGTCTTCCTTTGCTCTGCTCATACAGATGCATTTCTCTCCTTATGGTTTCCTCCAAGGTTTTGGGGTTATCATATTGAAACCTATCACTGTAGAAAGAGGGTAACCTGCTTAAAAACCTTTGGATTTTGACTTTATCATTCTCGATGAAGTCAACATACTTCAACAATTTAAATAACCGCTTCTCATATTCCTCCATTGTCATGGTTCCCAACTAGAGTTCAAAGAACTCTTTCATCTTTCTTTCATAGTAATGCTCGGACAAATATTTCTCTTGGAAATATCCCTTGAACTTCCTCCATGAGACTCTTTTCTCATCAAGGTTCTTGGTTTGTTTAAGTTGATCCCACCACATGGTTGTTTTCCCTTGCAAGTGGTAGGTAGAAATTCTAGCTTCTACCCGGGATGGGTAATCATGTAGATGTAAATATTTCTTCATTTCCAACAACTAGGCCTAAGCATCTTCTCATTTCTTGTGCTTTCCATTGAAATTTGGTGGCTTAATATTCCCGAGTTCACCTTGCAAGATGTCTTCCTTAGATCTTCTCCTTTTCCTCCGAACATGAGACACACTTGGGCTGCTCCCTGGACCTAAACTTGCATGAGTTCTTATGGTGGAATGTTTTGGAGAATGATGGTGTTTACTCATGCTTCCTGACTACCTATCATTCCCATGATCATCTCTTTTTCTATGGAATCTTGATGTTGATACTTGTCTAGCACTAGTTGTTTTCTTGGTGCCAGATTCCTTGTTGACTTGCTTCTATAGCATATTTAGGCTTTTAAGTATATCTTCTTGAGCCTTCATGATCCTCGTTATCGGCCCTATAGTTCTGCACTTCTTTTTTCAGGATTCTTATAGTTACAGTGTCTCCCCTGTCTCTTCTCCCATTAGACTCAGTATTAGCATTACCCATGCTGATATGCAGACCTTCAATTTCTTCTTCATGGTTGTAAAACTGTTGAGCATCCTCCATGTCTCTAGTTCTCATGTAGGAACTAAGGTTTATTTTTCTGTATCTCTAATTCTGCAAGAATGTCCATGCAATAATTGTTGTTAGAATTAAGCATATTGAAAAATATTTATCAATTAGATTACATGTCATTCTTTGTTTTATATTATGAATACTATTAATGCACTACTCCCAATTAGGATTCCTTAAATGCATTCATTTTTTAAACAAACTTCCAACTGTTGTTCATTTGCTCCAATTCAAGCTCCGAGTTAAAAATTATGGTGGCAAAAACAGTGAAGGAATATTCATTAGCACGTGTAACATAGTAGAAATGCTTAGCAACCGTTCGAGAAGACTCACCACTTAACCATTTTTCCAATGCAGACTCGCAAACTCATAATCTTGTAACCTTCCCTTCATAAGTCCGTTTGAGAAGTCTCAACAATTAACCATTTTTCCATCTACGAGGACTCATAATCTTGTAACCTTACCTTCATAAGTTTGTACGAGAAGTCTCAACACTTAACCATTTTTTCATCTACGCGGACTCATAATCTTGTAACCTTCCCTTCATAAGTTTGTCCAATAAGTCTCAACACTTAAACATTTTTTCATCTACGTGGACTCATAATCTTATAACCTTTCCTTCATAAGTCCATCTGAGAATTATCAACACTTAACCATTTTTCCATATATGCTAACCATTTTTCCATCTACGTGGACTCACAGACACATAATCTTGTAACCTTCCTTTCATAAATCCATCTAAGAAGTCTCAACACTTAACCATTTTTCCATCTACGCAGACTCGCGATAGCTTAACACTTGGAGAAACTCCAAGATCTTATTGTTGTTTCATGGGACTGACAGTTGGTGTGCCACATGGCTCCACACCACCTACTAACTATCATATCGTCCAACATGTACCTGTCAGTGTGGCAGTACACGTATTTCTTCTACCACATCATCTGACACATGGCCTCCACGTCATGCCAACATCGTCGTACGAAAAAATACCCATTTTTTTTTTATTTTGCTTATGTTAGAAATTTCCAAAGAGGCTCAAGTCTTCACATTAACCATGAAATTTCTCTCAATTTTACTACTGTAACTTAATAAAATAAGTTGCAAACACTCCAGAATTAATTCTCTGTGAATTTTTGCTTCGGCATTCTGCTAACTCGCCCATACAGGCTTAGTGTTGAAAACTAGACTCTGATACCACTTTGTAATGTTCCCATCCACTGAGGTTGGGTTACGCCACACAAAACTCTCCATTTTTATAGCACTGATACCATAATTTAACGTTCCCTAGCCCAACCGAGAGATGTTACAGTGCATAATACACATAAAAAAAAAAACTGCTAACTAAAGAAATTATTTTACTGTTAGCTAATTTCCTCTAGCTTACAACGACAAATTTAAAACAAATTTAGCTACTGTCTATAACTATAAAATAGATGCATCTAAAACATGTTAATAATCAACATGAAATGCAGTGAAAACACACATTACAACAACATATAAATCATTCTCATTTAACTAGAGTTCATGCACAACAATAACACATGTAAATAACTCAACAACAAGATAAAATACTTATCTTTAAACAAGAATTGTGCAAACAACTACTTAGGACGGATGATCCACCTAACCATAGACTGATTGTTCCAAATATCAATAGACAATCACCCTCGAGATAAGGCTAGTAATCTACAAAAGAAGGCGGTCTCTCATAGTCCACTCATAGCTCATAAAACTCATAACTCAACTGATAATCTCCTACAGTGGTCTTGATTTTTCTACCATCGCTCTTCCTTCTGACCTGCCCAACCCAAGGAATGCACCATTCATTTATCATGGATAATCCAAGGGATGTGCCATCTGTTTATCAGGATTAACCCAATGAATTGTCATTCGTTTATCAAGGTCTCTCTGGCACAAGTAGCTAGAAATATTTCAACTGGGAACTCAAGGAAAATTGCTGCTAGGAAAACTATCAGCAAACCAACAACAAACACTTGTTGTTACAATGCAAATCACTATGGAGTTCACTCTTCAAGCCTGAGAACCTAGCTCTTCAATCTTTAGCTCCAAAACGCTCCAAATACATTCCATCTTGCTCTAGAATTCCCTCTTCATAGTTGCACTAGCTTCAAGCTCTCTTTCTTGCTCTCTCCTTTTGCTCACACACAAAAACTTATTGTCCCATAACTATGGTCCCAACCCATACGAATTTCCTCCATTTGGATTGCTTTTCTTGACTCCCACTCTTCCCTAAGATGACTGTACTCAACCCCCATGTGCTCAATAACTATGGGATGCGACCACCCACAACCACCCTCTTACATGTATTCAATGATTGCCTTTGGGAACATTTAATCAGAAATTGGAAGGTTCATAGACAATTAGCAAGTTTAGGAAAATGAGTTAAATTAATATTCATGGTATTTCCCCCTTGGACCCTTCTTGGCCATTATCCTTGACACTCCCCTCCCTTGTGGATTAATTCAGCCCTCATTTCTTGTCCATGTCCCCTTAGCAGTTGACATCGTTTTTTATTATTAAAACATAGAAATACAATTTGTATTTTACATCGGTTTGGTTATAACCACACATTATATCTACATAAGCATTAATTAAACTAGGAATTATAATGGGTATGTTACACATTACTTATGTTGAGAGTGAAAATGATGCTTATTATTATTACACCTGTGAACTTATAGTGTACATCCTTGGGAAGCTAGCACAGAGGCCTCCAAGTCATAGTGAAAAATCAGAAAACTTCCAAACCATGGTGAGAACTGTAAACATAAATAAAAAGAAGAGTAAACATAAATAAAGAAAGAATACCCAAATAATGTTGGGAATGAAGGCACATGATTGATTTCGTATTAATTATTTAAATACTACATCATGACAGTTTTACCGTTTCTGAACAGGATTAACTGTATTAAACTATTTTATTAACTAATTCAGTTTACGGGATTACAACTCTTAACACTCCCTCTTAATCTCGAGGATTACATTATTAATAATGCCTAAACTTTGACTTTGAAATTGAAAAACATCTCTTCCCAAAGGTTTAGTGAAGATATCATCTAGCTGAACTTTAGAACCACAAAATTTGAGGAAAATGTCACCATTTTTTACGAGTTCACAAATGAAGTGAAATCGAGTATCAATGTGTTTTCTTTTCTGATGAAACACATTATTATTCGACAAGGAAATAGCAGAGTTATTGTCACAAAAAATCAAAATAGGTTCTTTTGTCGTATATCCAAAATCCATCAAAAGCCTTTTAAGCCAAACTGCATGACATGTTGGTGTTGTTGCCTCTACATATTTTGCTTCTGCGGAAGAGATAGAAACTATGGGTTTCTTCTTAGATGCCCATGAAATCAAATTCTTTCCAAAAAGAAAAGCATAGCCTGAAGTGTTTTTTTTGTCGTCAATACTTCCTGCATAATCACTGTCGGTATAACTTGTAAGCATATTGTTTGTTGAAGCTGTGTACCACAAACCATAAGTGGTTGTACCTGCAATGTATTTTAAGATCCTCTTACCAACTTTCCAATGAGAATCCTTAGGAGATTCCATAAGCCTGGAAATGTGACTTGAGGCATATGTTATGTCAGGTATTGTAGTAGTAAGATACATAATACTACCAACAAGTTGTTTATACAATGTGGAACTTATTACTGATCCCAAATCTTCCTTGCTTAATTTAGTGCCAAGAGAAATAGGAGTGTCAATAGGCTTACACTTTTCCATATTAAATTTTTTCAAAACATCAGCAACATATTTCTGTTGAGTAATAAATATACCATGATCAGATTGGTCTACTTCAATGCCTAAGAAATACTTCATTAATCCAAGATCTGTCATTTCAAACTCATTTTTCATCGCTGATCTAAATGCATCTAACATCATGTTTCCTGTGTAGATCATGTCATCAACATAAAGACATAAGATGAGAATATTACCCTGCTGATTTACCTTGATATACAAAGTAGGCACATTTTCGCTCCAACTGAAACCATCTTTGAGTAAATAATGTTCAATCCTACTATACCAAGTTCGCGGAGCTTGCTTCAAACTGTACAAGGCTTTCTTTAATTTGTACACTCGATGCTCTTGTGTTTTAACTTCAAATCCAGGTGGTTGATGAACATATACTTCTTCATTTAACACTCCATTCAAGAAGGCGGACTTGACATCCATTTGATAAATAGGCCACTTATTTTGTGCTGTAATGGCCAAAACAAATCGAACAGTATCTAATCTTGCTACAGGTGCAAAAGTGTCACCATAATCAATGCCAGGTTGCTGTGAAAAACCTCTAGCAACTAACCTTGCTTTGTGTTTCTCAATCTCACCTTTTTCATTCAGTTTAGTTTTATAAACCCATTTGACACTTATGCCATTTTTATCTACAGGTAGATCAACTAAATCCCATGTATTGTTTCTTTCAATAGATTCTATTTCATTATTCATTGCATCTACCCATTATTTTTTCTTTGTAGCTTCATCAAAACAAGTAGGTTGAGATGAGAAAAATGCAAATTGTACTACATTATCATCTTGGTCATATATATCACACAAACTTCTCATTCTTTGATGATTATGATCAGAATCCGAATCACTATGAGATGAAGAATCATTATGAGACGAAGAACTACTTTCATTTTGAACTTGCAATCTTGGAAGACGTGTTATTGATTGTTGGTGTTCATCTAACTTGGTAGGTTATTGATGTTCATCTAACTCAAGAGAAGGATTGTGAGAAGTATTTTTTTCCATTTCATCCCATGATTTATCTTCCATAAATTTAACATCTCTACTTACTAGAAATTTCTTAGTAACAGGATTGTATAATTTGTATGCTTTCGACTGTTCACTATAACCAATAAAAATGTGCTTCTCACTTCTATCATCAATCTTATTTATTATCTCTTCAGGAACATGAGCAAAAGCAACACAACCAAAAAAATTTAAATGAGAAACATTTACCTTAGATCCACTCCATTTTTCTTCAGGTACTTTACCTTGAACACTGGAAGTTGGTGATCTATTAAGTATGTAAATTGAACATGCAACTCCTTCAACCCAGTAATCTTTGGACATTTTTCTTGTTGTAAGTAAACTCCTAGCCATGTTCATGATGGTATGATTATTTCTTTCCGCCGCTCCATTTTGTTGTGGAGTATATCCGATAGTCGTTTTCTTTTTAATACCATGATGTTTACAAACATCAACAAACTCTCTTGAGTCATATTCACCTCCTCCATCAGATATCAAAACTTTGACAAATATGCCACTTTGTTTCTCTACTTCAACCTTGAATTCTTTGAATCGAGTGAAAGTCTCGAATTTGTGTTTGAGAAACTAAACCCAAACTTTCCTGCTAAAATCATCAATAAATGTCAGAAAATAAAAATGTCCACCAATCGACTGATTTTGCATAGGTCCACATAAGTCTGTGTGAACTAACTCTAAGCACTCTTTGGCTCTATAAGAGGATTATGGAAAATTATCTCGCTGGTGTTTTCCTACTATGCAACTTTCACACGAAGGAATCTCATTAATCGAAGGAGGCAATCCAGTCACCATAGAATGTCTTTGTAACAAACTCATACTTTTGACTAGTAAATGACCATAACAATAATGCCATAAATCAGTTTCAGTCACATTAGAAATATTACATGCATACATCTTCCCACTTCTCATTTCTAAGGGAAATAATTTGTTCTTTGTCATAGGGACTTTTGAAACAAGTCTTTTAGTTTGATTAAGAATTGTGCAAGTGTTGTTGTGGAAATTGACATCATAACCATGCGCCATTAATTGCCCTACAATCAACAAATTGTGTTTGATATTTGGTACATAGTAAACATCAGGAATATTTTTCACTTCACCCTGCTTTGTTAACATTGGCACAACACCTTTTCCTGAGGCTTTGATAGCATGATCATCACCCAAACTAATTGTAGTAATAAGAGATGTATCAAGATTAGAAAGTAAATCATTGTGACCAGTCATATGATTGCTACATCCACTATCTAGCAACCAAACATCTTTGTCAAGAATTTGTTGAGCTACTTGACATGAAAGAAACAGAGTATCAAATGTTTCACTTTCTATGACATTAGCTTTATTTCTATACTACAACTTACGACATTCAGATATATGATGACCCAAATTTTTACAATAACGACATTGAATTTATGATTTACTTGTCCATCTCTAACCACGATCGTGTGAAGACGATCTTGACTGCTCTGACTTGTCCTTTGTTTGTTCAGGTTTATCTCTTGTTTGAGAATGTCCTCTACCACGTCCTCGACCACGTCCATGAAAAACTTTGCCTCTGCCTTTGTCCATGGACACTTTAGTTTGAAATACATGTTCTAAAGTACCAAAATCCAAGGTCATCCTTGCTTCATGAGATAACGATGAACCAGTCAGTTCTCCTATAGAAAAATTAGTTAGATCTTTCGACTCAAGAAGAGCAGTAACTACCATTTCAAATTTCTTAGGTAAACTTCTAAGAAATTTTTCAACAACTCTTTGGTCTGTGAGTTCTTTTCGGCCATTAATCCTAAGTCAATTAATAATACCCATCACTTTAGTCATAAAATGATCAACACTTTCTGATTCACTCATCTTGAGGGTTTCAAATTGAGTTCTAAGGGTTTGAAGTCTCGCAGTTTTCAATTTATCATTACCCTTATAAGATAACTTAAGAATATCCCATGCTTCTTTAGCAGTCTTGGCACCAATAATTTTAGGAAATATAGAATCATCTAATGAAACTAAAATATATGATTTG
>JZKD02S1674956.1:273062-293425 GCA_000966675.3 Picea glauca
CCTCAAGGGTTTGGTAATAATAAAGTGTGGTTTCTTCTATCTTTGCTCTATGGATCTATTTTGTATTCAGTAATTGTGGTGATTATATTTGTAGATCTATTCAGGTTCTTAACATGTTCACTAGTGATAAATGGAGTCGGTCTCTCCACTATTAATTGCAGTCGGTATTTGAACCACACATTTTTGGGGAGCATTAAATGCAATCAGGTTATTAACGCATAGGTGTGATATCCCCCAAAAATAAAATATTTTTGGAATTTAAGTTTGCTGAAAATTTATTTCCGTTTTTAGTAAATTTGAATTTGGAAAATTTTTGCCATTTATGGCAATTTTGAATTTTGAATTTGATAATTGTGATTAATTATTATGACTGTTGGGTAGAATTCTGATTGGACTCAACTAACTATTTGACTATGACACTTATATAAAAACAGAATATTTATATTAATTGCAGGAGGACAAATGGAACAACCATGTTAAAATCAGTTGACCATGACTCCATGAGTGGGGAAAATGTTGGAACTACCTCTGGGTTGGTTATTACAAGTGGCAAATCAGAGATTTGGCCATTGGCAGCCCTTGAAAATCAGGGACTTAGAAAGCTGCGAAAATCTCCAAGGGAGGGAAAAGGACCTGGGCAAAATTGATATGCAAGGAGGCAGGACGCTGCCAAGTATGCTAGGGAAAAATATTTTTGAGTTCTCTTGTTGTTATGAACACTACGGATTGAGTGTGAGACAAGAGGAGTCTGCTGAAATGGATTTTCCTTTCTTTTATGAACACTACGGATTGAGTGTGAGGCAAGAGGAGTTTGCTTAAATGGATTTTCCTTGCTGTTATGAGCACTGTTGAGTAAGTGTGAGGCAAGAGGATAACTGTTGGAATTGAAGGACATTGTTGAGGAGGAGTTTCCGAGTTAGCCCTCATGGATTCATGGTTAGGCTAGGGAGTGAAATGGGCAAGTGATTTGGATGTCCTGTTCTACGGTTGGGAGGAACGTGGTTGTTCCCTTTGTCTTCTCGCGATCAGGTTCATATATGTTGCTCTACTCCTTTTCTGTTTGAATGATTTTATATCTGATGCAATATATTTGTTAAATCGAAAATAAAATGATTTTCATTTTCTGTTCAAATGATTTGATATCTGATGTCATGTATTTATTAAATATGAACGAATGATAGAATTGGTCTTTTATTAGTTATGATAGTTAAAAGAATTTATGCATGGTTAAATTCTAGAAGAAATCTCCTCTAAATTAGTTTCACTACTATTTTCTTTTTTATTTGTTTTCTGAGTGAAACCAATGCTAAGATTGGCATATGGGGAGTGGAAGTTATGCTGAAATTTCATTAATCTAACTGTATGGATAATGTCGGGAACAACATTCTAAGTTTTGTAAACTATGCTACTTTTTCTTTTCCATTAAACAGATTGTGTAGAGGCAGATCTATAGATGAGGTTGAAAGACTGACTATTACACTAGTTTCCCTTACAGTTCTGTGTATGCAACACGTGATTTAAAACTCCTACCAGCCCTTTGGCCTAAACAATGAAGAAAGTACAGATATATATACATATATTATTTTGGAAGAAAAACATAGAATCAGAACTTTACTCAGACCATTATATCCAATCTAAATAATCGCTATTGCGGATTTAAACCACCTTGGTAATAATTATAAGGAATGCCGAAATGAGGTAAAATGATTTAGTATTTAGATCTAGCATAAGTCGATCCAACATCTAGCGTTTGAAAACAGGGCATGTCTTCAAGGCAATAACCCTAGTATTTATAATTTAGGGCATAATGAGACCGAACGGTAATCGGTTATCAAATATTTCTTTTCACTCTAACGAACAGGACAATCCTATAGAAGAAATTTCTGCAAAAGTTAGACTGTAACCACCGGGACCAAATCCCCAGTTACCCTTGGGAAATTTTTCCCCCTTTTTCCAAACCCGATAAGAGTCTAAGAGAATCGAATTTGAATGACCCCTTTTAAATTTGGCAACTGTAATGCTTCGTAAGCACAAGAGTTCAGAGACGCTTAATCAGGACCTATACCGAAAAATTAACTTAGACTTTTGTTTAATGGTTTAAACCTTAGAGAACAAATGGTGTGAAAGGCCGAAGTCAATCTGGTTTCGGCGATTACAAACGCCAAACACAAAAGACAAAAGACCATGTTGTTTGCTGAATCGCGAAATGTGAAGAGACTGAGGACCCAACATTTCGGGATTTTGGGATTTCAGGGTTTACCAACCCCTGATGCACAAACAAAAGGAAACAAGAAGTATCAAATTGTGAAATGCGAAAGGACTATGGGCCCAACACTTCGGAGTTTCGGAGTTCAGGATTTTGGGGTTTCGCGATTCGGGATTTTAAGACTCCGGCAGCAACTTTTCTAGGCCCTTCAAACTCCCGGGACTCGAAATGCCGGAAAGGGGCTTAACATATCTTGGCCTTTTCACATTTCGAGGTTTTCCGATTCGGGATTTCGTGACTCCAGATGCATCATTTCTAGGCCTTTGAACTCTCGGGACCCAAAATGCTGAAAAGGGGCTTAACGGGTTTTGTCCCTTTCGCATGAGGTCAATGGTCCCAATTCTTTTGGGATTTCGCAAACCGAGATTTCGCGATGTAGCGACTCTAAAATCCCTTGCTACTCCAAACGAACTCCGAAATAGCGAAGTTCGAAGCACGAGATCAACGGCTCCTATTGCTTCACATCCAACGGTTGCTACTCCTCCTGAGCTTCTAAACGCTAAAAGACGATCAGTCTTAACCTTCCCACAGATCTATGAGATCCAACGGTCCACAAGATTTCATTACTTCCCCATGAAGAAATCTCACCATTCGTTCACTCCGCTCAAGGATCTCTGGCCAAAATGACTTAGCGTTCTCCACCTAAACTTGACCTCTGCGAGACGATTTCGATCTCTGCCTCCCTTTGAATACTTCAAAGGTGCTATCCCTTCTGAGCTTTATCTCTCTGAACATCAAAGGTTCCTTCGACTTGAGTTTAGACATTGCTTATATACGAAGAAGTATGTTGGAGTAGTTTGAGAGTCAAGGGAAGTGATAGAATTATGGAAAGAATTTACCCACATAAGCTTTTCAGTTCAAAGTAATCTAGACTGGTGGAAAAATGACATTATGGATAGAAATGAATTTTACCTTCTCTTAATTTCTAAGCTTAAACGAAATTGAATTATGTCATAGGATTTTTTTTTTTTTTGGTGAATTTGAGGTTCATTACAATAGGCTACCTATTTGTCAGAGTCAATGTCCTCTTTGTTTGGTTTTGGGTTGATCCACATATAGGGATCATGTATATATGAATATAGGAATAGATGTATGATATGGATCCATCTAGATTCATTTCCCTCCCTATTAATATCTATATCCCTATACATTGCATGCACGAAAAGCAATGATATGTTCTTTATATCCTTATTCCATAATATATGGTCTATTGGTTGATGATGTCATTAATATAGATGATAATCCATCATCAAAAAAAAAAACATGTGGTGTGCGCTTAAGTGACCTAGGTCTAACCCAAAGTCAAACCTATCAACCAAACCATCTTAATTCCTAAATCACAATCTATATGCCACAATCCACATTTAAACCAACACAAGCCTAGCGCAAACACCAAGCCACACAACACAACACAACAAATCAAGTTAAAGCCAGCGCACAAGCGCCAAACCAAGTCACATGAAGGAGTTGGCTAGAAAACCACTTGCATTGATGCTATAAGCTTCTCTTACTCCAATAGAAATAGAGTGTGATTACCAACACTGGATAATTCATTATTTCTTTCCAATCACGAGATATATCGTCAAGGATTTGTTTCCTATTAAATCCACCTTTCTGATCTTCACCGTCTCCCTTTCAAGGGTTGAAGAAGAGAAATTGTTAACTCTAAGATCCAAGTATAGATACAATGAAGACCTCGAATTGAGATTGATGAGGATGAATTCGGGGTAACTTGCAATTTTATTATTAGCTTGGATTCACTTTTAACACAAGGCAACAACAACACAATTGAAGAACAAAACCAGAGAGAAGAATTGAAGTACAAAACCAGAGGGCAAAGAAACATAACAGAAACACAAAAAATAGAAGAAAAAAGAAGCTTAATAGATGAGATGAAAAAAAAATAAAAAATTAATTAATTAATTACATAGAGCTATGGCTCGACTTGATTCACTGAATCGGGCCATGGCATGACCAATGCTATCAAGAATTGTAGGGAGGGCGCGTAATCAAGAAAGCCAATTGTACACGCCGAGAGGAAATGTGAGCTCTCGGTCAAAATGAATTCATTGAGCCATTACCACCCAAAAAAAAGTAAAACTAGGCTTGAAATCATCATTGAAACCGTTGTTATAATGTTTACCAGATACAGTACTATCAAAAAGGTCGAGTAAATTGGGTGGAAAGAAGAAATTACAGAACATGGGCATTTCTATTTCCATTTTTCTGTCACTACTCTGAAAAAAAAAAAAAAAAAAACCAAAAGTGACAACTACTTTTTCACAGCCTGCTAGTCAGTGTGTCTCCTCAAAGGGGAGGTGATGGCCTGGGGATGTGATGGCCTGTTTATAGTGGATACATATAGGACGCGTGGATAGTTTTCAATCCTCCTAATTTCCCCACCATATGATCCCAATGCATATCTGGGAACTCGCCCTATCCCATCCCGCTTTTCCAATTCCAATATGCCCACACGCATAGATGGAGTGTGAGGTGAGGCGGTTCAAATGACTACTCCCTTTGTTGCGATGTGGGCTCAGACATAGTAGAGTCATCAACAGCGGTAGAGCACCTAGCTGACTTCACATGGCCCTCAGTAGCAAGATATTCACCATTTGACGCTTTAAGCAAAGCTAAATAGGCATATTTGAGGTCTGGCATGAGACGAGAATCTTTTTGAGAGAGGCAAAACTTAATCCTCCTGTAAGAATTGTAGAGATGGTTGATTTCTTCTTTGTTTCTTCTCTTTCGCGCCTTCTCATCCTCTGAGAACACCACCTGCTACTACTGCGCTTCCACGGTGGGAGAATCCACAACAGCCTTCGAATCTGGGACATCGTAACGCTTGTGTTTCTTGATTGGTTGATCTAACAAAACCATCGAACTTTTGGAGACAAAACCCCAAAGGAAGTGTCTCGACATTTGAGGAGGAATTTTAATTCCTTAATGTAAATGATTTCTTTATTTATTCTAGAGAATGAGTCATAGTTCTAGAAAAACTATGGATAGGGATGAGTTGTTTTGATATGGAATATCTTAGATACCTTAGGGATAGTTGGAGTGATTTTAGGATCAGTCAGCAAGTTATGTGGATCTAAACAACATTTTGTTTGTTCCTAAATTGTATATAGACTCTATGTCTGTGAATAGAGAGGGAGAGACCAAACTAATGTAAATCGGGTTAGAGGTTGGCCAAATACTGTTAGATCAGGCCAATAGAGAAGCGAATATCTGAGTAATGGTGTATGTACAGAGTTATTGAATGAAATACAATTTCATGTCATTCGTATTGTCTCTGACTGAAATATGAGGATGAGTTGGAAGAGTTTTGGTATCTACATGAAGTATGGACTAATGATAGATTTGGTTATTGATCTGTCATAGATATTTTGCATGGATGAGAGACACTTTATGTTTTATGTGCATATGGTAAGATTCTCTGTGTGTATTTATAGGCGAATTAAAAGGGTAATTCATGTATTCATCGACTGTACATGAATTAGGGGTTTTGTGTGATTCTAACCCTGAAGAACAAGGAAGAGACTCATTGACATGAATATATCTCTATTTAGTGTGAATGGCAAATTGAATGAGCATATGATCGTTTACTCTGGAAATTATATGTAATTCCTGTAATAGAATAGGAGTGCAGAGGTTTTGATGGTTGCTTGATTTTCCAGCAATAAATAGCTACAGGAATATGTGATTTATGTGAAGGGGTTTTTAAAACGTCTTTTTGAGGACTGAGATCTGTGTGTCTCATTATGAATCGGATGTCTTAGTACTGGATCAAAGCTTGTGAGGTATATCGAACTGTGGATTCAATTTGTGGAAATTTTGCCAAAAATCTGCATTGGCAATATGGTGAAGTATTGGCGAATGGTCGAGGCATTGAAGGAAGTCTCCATTTATGTGCAGAGTAACTAAACTTTGTTAATCAAGGATCTGTGTGGAGACCTGAAAGAGTATGTAAACACGTTGCAAAGAAGATTAGATACCTCTGGTAAACAAGATCCATTTCGAGACCCAGTCTTAATGTGTATTTTCTTTGATATAGTGTGGGATTGTCCAAATCGTGATGGCTTGAATGCCCATCCATTTCATCACTCTAAGACTAAATTAGATATGGAATGGTAGCAGGTGCAGAGCTCTCGCTCTTGTGAGATGAGGGTTTATTATATTTATTTGTTGGATTGTTGGTCTTCATAACTAATACACAACATGACACCTATAGATAGAGAACAGGTTGAACTTGCTTTGAAACTATGAGATACACCAACAGAGTGAAGTCAATAGACAAATACGATTCATCGGTCACAACTTGGAATTTTGAATAGGGATTTAAATTCCCTTGCCCTCTATCGGTCATCCAAAAGTTGGAATGTGTAAGTAGTTATCATGAGTTGAAGTATTTTCCTTGAAATTATAATTGTGGGTATATAGAGGACGTGGGTCCTGTAGCTGTCTTTTAAAAATCTGGAAGTTGCCTAAGATAAGAATAGAGTTTGTACGCTAGAAAGAGAAGCATATAGAGTTGCAGTTGTTGTATTTACAAGATGATGATATTTCTGTCAATCCTGAGTTGATTGTTGAAACGCCATATGCACATGAACTGTTAGAATCTAGTTAGTAATGTTAAGAGTGAAGGACACATCAATGTTACAAGAAAGACATTTACCACTTACAAGTTAGCAAGAGGTTGGTTTCATGGGGAGGTCAACGAGTTTTAAGGTCTCCATAATATTTATGATTATCAAAAACAACTAATGATGTGTTCTACTCTTAATTCTTGTGTATTATATGTTTTGTGTATGAGAATATCTATGACTTTCTGGTGATACTTATTCTCCATAGAGGGAGGGTCATGTAACAATTTACCGTTGGCTAGAAAATACTATATAATTAATGGATAATTTGACGTGGTGTGCAATTCAAAGTTTTGCTAGCTTAGGAGCATAGCTTATGCACTTGGGTTGCTTCTACACTTAAGTGTGAGTGACAAGGTCTTGACCCTAAAGAGGGTGTAGTGCCAAGTCTACCACCATAGTAGTTATGGATTGTTTTTAATCAATTACCTAGGTTAGTGTGGTCATATGGTATACTGTAAGTGGGCTTATGTTGTGAACCTAGAACTTGAGTTTGGAATGATAAATGAAATATCATGACGTTATTTTTATTTATATCATAATGTGTGATGGGGTATATCGACTAGTTTCTATCGACCAATGTGAAGTTAGGTCTAATCATGTTTAATTGTTTATTTGACTTAATCATACTAAAGTAGTGGAGTTCATCTATATCTTGTGAAGGATTGGTAACTTTAGTATAATAAGTGAAAAGTACCTTAGATAACGCTAGTTGACTAAGAAAAATGAATGAAAGAACACTTTGAGAAAAGGGGGCATTCCTAGGGAAAATGCCATCACTTTCACCCATAAATTTATTTGGTAGTAGAAATTCCATTGGAGTGTCATGGAGGGGTGAGGTGTATAAATGGAAACTCACACATTGAAATGCATTAATTGGTCTAGCAACTACTTGTTCACTAACAAGAATTTTTCCCTATGAAGAAACTCTGTTTGAAAATAAATAAGTAAATAAATAAATCTATATGAGGAATGATGAACACATGCTTCCCATTGTTAAAAACGTCTTTCATGGTAGGGGAAAGAACTTGAAAGTGCTAAAAATGGACAAGAAAAGATCTAAATACCAAAGTTGGTAAGTACTATGTAGGTATAGAGGATATAATTTTGAGACCTAAGAAGTATAATGTTGAAAAGAGAAGACCTCAAGGACAAATGACTAAATATTTTGGAATGAACTCTTGTAGTAAATTTATTATTGATATAAAATGTTCACTAACCCACATGTCAAAACGATGCTCTTTATGTATAGACATTTTTGTAATAGTGAATTGATGATAGAAAGCAGGATTTTCCTCGACCGTGATGAAGAGAATCCTATACTAGACAATTAACTTGTTTGAGATATAATTTATATAACGTAAAGAAAAGAGAGATATTAAGGACAACGAAAAAACAAACCGTGAACTAACAACATCACATGACCATCAATTAGCCGTATCTTAGTCAATGCTTGTAAGCATGGAAAATTTTGATGTGTCAATTTCATGAGTGATGGAATATGTATTGTCAAGCTAGAGTGATGATCAAAGTCGACAATTTCTCGTCTATAATTATCAAAATATATCTCAAGCGGAATTGTATGTATGACTTAATGCAAATTATGACGAACTCAATATAATATTCACTTAACTAGAGAACCAATGATGAGATAAGGTTCAAAGGGTGGTCAAACTAGTAGACTATAATTTAAATATGGAACTAAGGAAAAATAAATCTATACGAGAAGAGTTTCTTTTCATTAATTAAATTACAAGTGGTAATAAAATAGAGTTGTGACACAATAAGGTGCCTACCAAATAGGAGTAGTGCAATCAAGATATTAATATATTCAACACATTTTAATCAAGTGAAGATCCAATGGGACCAATATAACATAAGGTTTTCTATCAGGAAAGACACATAAAAGTCATGTCATAAACTCTCCTCATATTTTGAATCATTATAACTTCGGGACAAAGTTTATTGAAGGGTGGGTGTATGTAATGCCCCATATCTTGACCTTTAGGGAGTTAGAAGATTGATTGTTTACTCATATTAGTAATTCAATTCTTAACATTTGTCTAGGCTCAGTTAGATTGAGATAGATATTTGAGATATGTACATATTTTTATGTTGCATGATATTATTTTCATTGTTATAAACTCATGATGATGATAGCTCTTTGGTTTGTTTAAACATGCAAGTTAAAATGTGGAATTTAGGTACATGGATACTAGTTCAAGTTATGAGATGAATGCATAACAGATACCAGACATGATAAAAATAAACATGCATTTCTTAAATTGAACATCAATATAGATATGGATCCTTATATGAAATTGTTATGTATATGCATAGATATGAGTTATTGGTGGATTAACTTATAGGTTAATGAGCTATGGGATAGCCAAATGACCATAGTGTTGAGGTGACTTGGATGTCGTAGACATCAAGAAGATAGTATATGCTATATGTTGTACTTATTATTTAATTTATTATTCGAAATATTGTTATGATTTGTGGTAAGTGTGATTTTGACAGGACACACAACTTGTCCAGAGTGATTGTTTAATGACATGATTCTAAGAACAATAGTTGCACAGTATGACTCGAGATAGGGTGTTGACCCTAGTTCTATAAGGAGGGGTGGAAGTATTGCCCACTGTTTATTCTCCGAAACCTAGAGTCGTGGGAGGGATGTGTGAAGTCGCGCTCCCCTAGACGTGTGATGGCGACTGCTAGTTGCCTATTGGGGAAGCTTGGTTGAGATGTATGACACTTTCACTTACGGGTTCTATCTGGAGTTAGGTAAAAATAGTTGACGCTCCATCTTAGTCCAACAGAGGAAAGGATAGGATGGAAGATGGAAGTAGGTTAGGAAGGAAGGATGCTTCGATGTTAGTTGAGAATATTGATTAGGATTAAGGATGCCACTATTGTTTACTCACTTGGTTCCTACCATGTTTAAAACCCTCTTTGATTTTCTTTTTGATATTTTAAGTATGATGATGAACTATTGATAACTTGGTGTAATTTTGTTTGTTAAGATTATTAAATGATGCATTACTTGATCTGTTGTCCTACATGTCTTGGTGATCATATATAAACTATTCACTAGAGGCAATGGTTGTTTGTCATTAGTACACACATGAGATATGTGTCCGCTAGCTACGCACACATACCCTATCCATGTACACTAGTAAAATTAATTAATGTATTAATTATTAAAGTAAATTATTAACTATTTAATTGAATCTTTATTGAATATGTAAATTATATTGCATACAAAATATCTAGAAGCATTAAGTACCTTATTGACTTTGATAGATAGTGGGTATGATGAATTAAATGAGCATGGTGGGGTGTTATGTACATTTTGGGTAAAATTGTCAAATTACATTTATTAGCTAGCATGAGAAGAAAGACTTTTCATTTTATTTATTGTTGTTTAATGCAAGTCATTTATATTTTAGTTTTATTTTAATCTTTTCCCAAAAATCTAGATAAGGGAGGTTGATGAATAATAATGAGGGTGGTTGAGGAGACTTGGGGAATGGTGTATGGAAACTTGATAAATAGGGAGGAGAAGTGGCGAGGAAGGGGGAATGGAGAGATTTGAGCATGATGAGAGGTTGTGAAATTCTTGGAAGATATAATTTTTGTGATAGTTTTCTTTGAGCATTTGTGCTTTGTTGTTCTTGGAGTCACGGGCACGGAGGCCAAGAAACCGAAAGCTAAGAAGTCGACTAGGCTCCTAGTTGGCAGGGAGGATTTTGTTGTTTCACTCTGGGCAAGCGGGAAAAGAATGTTTGGAAGCGCCTAGGACTAAATTACAATTGATGAGCTTCAACAGACCATGGAGGAGGTATTTTCATTGGTATTTTGTTTTACTTTTGTTTTAAGTTTTAAATCTTAGACTTAACATATTACTTATTTCATCATGTTATTTATAGTTATCATTGAGCAAATGGAAAAGAGTTGAAGAAATGAAAATCAATGAAATTATGTTAAATCAAAGTTGTTAATGCATATGTATTTAATGAGTGATTAATTGTCTAACATCCTAGATGGGTGTTACATATATAACTCCAAGTGAATTTTCAAATTTCAAAACTCCAAATTTTATAAATACTCTTCAGCAAAATCCAGAGTAAATAAAAATGTAAATGGGAAAAAAAAATATTCCGAGCCTGTAATTCTCAGCCAAACCCCTCTTCCAATTCAGCAATGGCTCTTCTCCAAACCAGCGACAACACTATGGCACTTCTTCAAACTGGCTGGCAACTTTTGTACAAACCGGTGGCAGCTCTGTGGCACTTCTTCAAACTGGCAGGCGGATTCTTCAAACTGGTTGGCAATAGGAATGGTATTCTTCTTCGTGGAAGATAATAGAAGCAAACAACATTAAACAACTCATAGCATAAACAACTTATGGTCAATGCAACCATACGTAGCCTTAGTACGCAGGTACAACAGGCAGTGTTCAGCGGGTATTCTTATACATGAGTGAATGCAAGATCTGGGAGTGGGCGCACATAGCAGACTCTATGCTCCCAGCCTCACACTATGATACCATGTAAACAAAAATAAAAAGAAGAGTAAACAGAAATAAAGAAAGAATACCCAAATAATGTTGGGAATGAACGCACATGATTGATTTCTTATTAATTATTTAAATACAACATCATGACAGTTTTACCGTTTATGAACGGGATTAACTGTATTAAATTGTTTTATTAACTAATTCAGTTTACGGGATTACAACTCTTAACAAGAACATATATATCTAAGAAGAATGAAATTACCTTTAAACCTTGAGCATTACTAGCTCAAAATCAAAACCGAACCTTGGCAATGAATAATATGAATACTAAAAGTGATGATGGGATCGGATAGGAAGAAGGAGTGATCCGCCAGTTAAGAGATCAACAAGCTTTGTGAGGGGATTTGTGACTTGTTCAATCAAGCTAAACCTCCTCCTGGGGAGTGGTGGTTTTGAGGGTCGAGTTAGGGTTCCAATAATACGGGCTCTGTGGCTAGGTTTTGCTAGCCGCATACCTGGTTTCTTCTTGGTGAAGGCCGTGTGCAGGCAGGTCAGGCGGGAAGGGGCTTTCAGAGGGTTTTGGTTGGCATCGGTGGAGGATACGGGTGGCGGCGTTGCAGGCATCCGAGTGGAACGCCTTTGTATGGGGGCAAGAGGTCATGTTTGCGAGTTGCGGTCGGTTCTTTTTTTTGGCATTTGGCTGGAGGTCAGCGGAGCAATTTTCCTACGGTTGGGATGGGGATTCAAAGGGTCTTGATCGGCGGCAGTGGAGGATCGGGTGGTGGCGGTGTAGGCATTCGGGTGGAGCGCCAGTGTATGGGCGCAAGGGGCCTATCAACGGGTGGCGTTGGTTTTCCTGTGGCTGTTGTTAGGGGTCGAGGAGACTGCATGAAACCACGTTTGTCTTTCGAAGCATTTCCCTGAGCCACACTCTGACTAGTTTTTGGGGGTGGAGGTGGCTTAGAGTTATTTGTTTGCGGCTGACTCCTTGGTTTCTCTTTGGTACTTTGGACACTCTTGACATCTCCCTCCTGACTTGAAGAGGGTGAGGTCAAGCGCTTTGTGATCCATTTTGGGGGCGTGCGGTTTATACTTTGAGATCTTGTTGGGGCGTGCGGTGTTGGACAAACACTTCGAGGTCCTTTGAGGGGTGCGACTACTGGTTTAACTTCTTTTTCTGGTTTATGTTGGGTTTTTATGCCATGTTTTTTTTATCACTTGTTTGCAGCCTGCGTGCTGGGATGTGTTGCGTAGTATGCTTATTTTGAGCTTGGTTGTTGGAGTAGTACTGCTATGGACTCTTGTGGGGTCTTGAAGATGTAAAAATTATATTTTCACTAATATAATGAGCTAATTTTCTGTTGGATAGGAACAGGAACTAATATTATTTAGAAGGATTTGGTCGTTTCTAAAATAATAATAATAAATATGAGACAAAAAACACTAACTTTTTCCTTTCTGCAAAAGAAATATATTTGCAGCACTCAATTTATGTTCAAATTAAGGCCAAGTTATGAAGCTGGCAGAATATATTTCTTATGTTGAATCTAAATTGCACCATACAAGAGAATATACTTCACAATAGCTGAGAAAGTTTTGACTGCAAAGTTAATACAGTTTATCAAAGTCCAAAGAATACCTTTATTAAATAGAAGAAAACTTGGACTGATTGAGTGGGGATGCCAATCACAACCCAGAAGCGAAAACTAAAATGATTAAATTAACCCAAGAAATAATATACAAATCAGAGAAAATCATCAATGTTACAAATGTTAATAACTACATCGGGATGATGAGGTTCGGAAACCCCAAATAACAATTCGAGGCAGAAGGTAGGACCAAAAATAGATTTTGCTTTCCGCCCTACTTTGTCCAGCTCTCCTCGAGGAAACTGCAAATCATACAAAGAAAAGCAGTGTCTAACTTCAGATTTTTTTTCTCCACAACAGATGCATAGGATATATAGGAATTGTGCATGGGTACAAGTTCTATGGAATTTTTTAAACCTAAATTGCTACCAGGGGGCATTGACAGTCCTGTTATACAATCACTTCATCGAAAAGCAATGCATATTTAAATTCAAAACAGGGAAAAAGTGCAAACACCTGTAACTTGCTATTGACTATGAAGGCAGTGTTGAAGCAACAATAGAAAAGCCTGCTACCACTTTTATCATACAGAATTACTCTTACATCCCCTGTGACCGGTCAAAGAACACAAGATAATTACTAGGATAAGTTCCAAAAACATGTATCTACCAGAGACACAAATAATAAGTGAAAGGTGCTTAATTTTACCGAAAGAGGTTTGTCAAAGTTGTTAATAATAGAATTTTCTGTACACATGCGCAACGAAATCAGGTTGTTCACTATCCCCTTTTTTCTCATTGCCATCATTGTGCAAGAATGAAAAGCCATAGCGGGGACTCATTTTTCTTTGACTTCCTTTTTGCAATACTCTGCAATAATTACAAGCCAATTCTACTGTTGGTTGATAAAGTTGCCCTGGTTTCTGCAGCATGAAAAAAGATAAAATCAATCAGTTGTCAACTTACAGCTAGCCCAGACTCCCAAAAAAGCATCAATGAACAAAACTTGAGCATTTTTGGCGTTGTATGCACTCAAAACAATTTCATGTCAACCATCACTGGTAGACTGTCCTGTCCCTGTTCTGTTCTAGGGTTCTTTTTCCCCTCAGGTATAGTGAAGACAATTTGTGTGCCTTCTTTATGACAGCTCTTGTGGCTACAGATAGTACATGTAAAATATCTTCTTTTCAAAAATAGTAAGGCATATTAATAAATAGTCACACCATGCCTCTGGTTCTTGTCTATTAAACACATAGTAGGATGCATTACAAATACATCAGCTTTTCCCAGTTTGAGTAAAAGAAAACTTTGAAATTGAAAATCATTAAGAGTATTGCTGCTGCTGTTAGTCTTGTGTTTGAACAATCTAAAATCAAATATCTTCACTTCGTTGGCCAACAGTTAAAGAATTTGAAGTATAAGATTTAAAAATGTCCCGTATTTGCAGGATAAGTATAAAAGAATGTAAATATACTTCAACATAAATATACAAAATACTGGAAAAACTGAAATTCCAATTGAAGGAAAAAACAAAAAGAACGAGGGCAAAGGAAGAATTGAGGTTAGATATCACTATGATCATAAAAATGTTATTTCCTCATAGAAAATGCACTGATAGGGAGTTAATATCCTGTATTAATGCAGGGCTACCTACAATGCCGAAAAGCAATGTTAAATTGTTACTATGGCTCACGTGATATCCAGAGAAAATCTTGTAGGAGTTGATTCCACAGAGAGATGATATATGTTACAATTTGAAACCAATTTCCAATATTGCAGTGGAAATTGCTGACAAAATAACACTGGGCTTTGGTAGCTTGCTGATAGAATACACCTGTTAAACTCAAGAAAGAAATGAACTCGCTTGAAAAATGTGGAAGTCACTACAAGACAAGCTAGAGAGCAACAATACACTAGAATGCTCGTGTATGGGGAAAAAGAGATGTTCCACTGTTGCTAGTACGTTATTATGCCAGAAGAAACAATGAAACAATGAACTCTTGAAAGAACTGCCTGTTTTACAGCATAAGATTGAATCTCCAATATAACAGTATATATTGGAATGTTGTATACTCGATACCTTGAAAATTTATATACATTTAACAATTTATATACATTTAACAAAGCTTCTCCAGGTGGATAGCCCTTTTTAGATGAAAATATGAATCAAAATACTAAAAAAGAAAGAAGTCCCACCTCTCTAATTTCTTGGATGACAAACTTCACAGGACTAGAATAGAGAGTATCATACAAGCGTATCCTTTGCAGTTCTCGGCATTTTGCTGGAGGTAGATGGACCTTGGTAGGAGTTGTGCTTTCACTGCAAAAAAACAAGTGTCTTACTTCAGTACCCAACATAGCGCCTCTGGCTTGCAATAGTTACCTAACACAAAATCAAATATTAGTTTAAGTCATAAAAGCTCATAATGGAATGTCTGTCAAGATCCTTTCAGCAATGGTGCATACCCCTTCATTGACATGGCTTCGACGGTCTACATACAACTGCAAAGCCTCCTCAACTGGGATACCAGTGTATACAAGATATGCACATACCATCAACCCTGTTCGGCCCTTACCTGCCTGTTAGAATATCATAAAATGGGATCACACATCAGACATCAAAATTTCAATGCAGAATGGTGGATATAGCTTACCAAACACAAGACACAAAGACCCATAATAAATGAAATGCAGTACCAACCAGCACTATTCATCACAGGCATCTTTAGGTTTCAACACTGATATAGGTATATGAAAGAAAGCAAACTACACTCACCCAAAATGATGAGCAATATAAGCATTAGTTTTGGTTCATAAATTGAGATTTGGTAAATTCACATTTTTTAAACAATAGATAAATGAGTTTCCATCAATCAAGGTCAACTACTTATAATAGTCAACCAAAACCATAGTCACAGACTGGTTCACTGCCTAGTCTCAAAACTGTCTAAATCTTTTTCAGATTTGCCTGTCAATTATAATGCTCCAATGAAATCTTCATAAAAGAAATCTGCAAACTGTAAATCCACACTGTCACCACAATCCTTTTCCTTCTCTAATAATAATAAAAATTGGAATGATGTAATGGGTAGTATGTACTGTGCTTTTAACTTTTCTAGCTGGAAATCTGCACTATTCACAGCTGTCATCATTAAACTGCCTGCAGTAATGAAGTTGAATGAAAGACGTCTCATTTCTTAAATGTTGCAATAAGCTTTGAACTCTAGCTTTCAATCCCATAGTCATCGTCTTCCTCCACCTGAAATAAAGGAGATTTTTCATGATTGACCTCTGTTTTTTCATAACTGACCTCTGCCTTATGTTGAAATTCTGCATTACTGTCGCACCAAATCGTGATTTTCCTCTTACCCTGATATTGCAAAACCTTTCTACCTCTTTGCTTATCTTGGCGAGAAGTTTTAAAATCACAAAGAATAGCAATAAAGGCCAGAGCTGAAACCATTATTGATGATGCTTTAGATATTTAAAAATTGAAAAAAAAATGAACATTTTTGTATTTTTTTTTCTTACGACATTTTCCCATATTTTTCGATATTTTCCCCGATATTATCAATATTTTTTTTTTTGAACCCTCGACGATATTTTGCCACAGATGTTGGTAACACTGACTCCAACATTCTCTATGGTCAAAATAAAGTCAGAGACATCACCTTCCAAATAAATTTTAGAAGGTATTTTACACGAACAAGACAATTCAAGTTTCAAAACCTTTGCCTTTTCTTTCATTTACTGATGCTTTGACATTCAACAAGAGTTGCTGAACTTTAGTAGGATAAAAATAGAGATGGATCATAAACCCATGGATATACATGTGGTAAAGTTATATTATACTTGGCTTGTTGAAATGTGCTATAAATGAAGCACTACGAGCACAAGCATCCACACACACTCAAGTTACAACCAAACAGCCATCCAAATAGTGCTAAGAACATGTAGAATAAGTCAGCAAATGATAGCAATTTCATCAATTTTAGCACATCAATATCCCCCAGAAATGTTTTGAAGTCATTAAACACAACAGTTACCTTTAACTTTCAATTTCTGAAACTGACCATTTGTTTGTAAAAATCACAAAAAACCAATTCCCCTTCACATATTGATTGAGGCAAGGATAACTTGCCAGATGCCCAAAACAGTTCATTATGTATTTCAACATAAATTAACGCATTGCTTGTTGCAAACAATACATTTCAAAAATCTTATGACTAGTCGATGAAATTTTAAAATTTATAAGAGTTAAACACAGCTCTAGACAGACAATTAAGAAATGTAAGAATGATTAGCAAGCATGGCATCGGATAAACTAGTGGGTTAAGAGAAGAGAACTTAACATGACAATAAGCAATAGTATAAACTTTCCTCAAGTTTTTGAGCTCAAGAGGCAAACGGTACCTAAATTTTCTCTAATGTTATTTTTCCATGAGCTATTTGAGTTGAATTTCAATGAAACCTAATCACTCACCAAACAGTGAACCACTGCAACATTCCGAGCATCACTTGAAAGCCATGCATCTGCCTAGGTTCTGAAACACAGTTGCATCTGCCTAAAATCAGACACAAGCTACTTCACAGAAAATAGAGATGAGAAAAAATGAAAGTATTTTGTGTGACCTTGTAGTGGGAACCATGCTTGGTGTCGAGGACCTGCTTCACCTGCGAGAGGGGGTTCCTGTAAATGACCCGAATGTTCTGGGAAGGGAAGGACATGGCCACGAGGCGGTCAGTGATGTATGACTCTCAATCTAAAAATGATTCTCACTTGTTCTATAAAAGTGGTTCACTTCATAAGTATTTGTAAAAGTGAATTTATAGGCACAATTAGATGAGGAAGATCATCACCACATGAACCAACTTCTACATGTCATATGGCTCTTTGCTTACCATTTATGTTTTTTTTCAAAATGGCCTCTTTAGTTACCATTTATGTTTTTTTTCAAAATGACATAATTTTCACATCCGGAATCTGTTTTCAATTTTAAATAGACTATTTTTTCGAGATCTTTCAATTTAAACCATCAATTTCAGTTTTTAAATCCATATTCTCTGCATATTTTAATATGGTTTCTCTTAGTGATCTTTTACTTACCAATACCAACTACTTCTCATGGAAATCCCATATGGAAAATGTACTAAGAAATAAAGGATTGTACCGGATTACCTTGGGAACATAACAATCCCCCTATGATGATGAAAATAAATTCAAATGGGATAATAATGATGGTGAAATACGTGGACTAATCAGAATGTCTATTTCTCATGATTGATGGCCCAAATAAAACTTGGGAAAATCTTGAAGCCATGTTTGGTAAACACAATATTATTAGATCCCATTAGTTGGAAAATTAGTTAATGACTTTTCTTGCATTGAAGATCACGTATCTAAGTTCAAAACACTAAATTTTTTATGTATAGACTGCAAACTAGATCTACAGGAAGATTGATGCATATATGATATTCTTGTTAAGTTTAGTAGTGCATATTATGTTTTTGCATCTACATTTTATGCCACCAGAGAATCTCTAGGGAGTGCTTATAAAGAACCATCTCTTGAGTCATTTTGTGATGCTCTTATTCAAGAATAATATAAGCTTGTGCAACTTGGATTAATTAGCACTGCAAGTACATCCAACAAAGCCTTAGTGGCCTAGATAAATCCAAGAATCCCAAGAAACAACATCCTTGCCACAATAACAATCAAAACAAGGGCCCCAAACCCTCTCCGTCAACTTCTGCTCCTAATGGTGACAACGGAGAAAAATCCAAAAGTAAGAAGATTGATAGACATTGCAACTTTTTTGGGAAATATGGTCATGTGGAGTCTAAATGTTTTAAAAATATGGAAGTCTTAGAAGCAATGATGAAGAAGCACAACAACAATATCGATTCTTCTTCTTCTTCTTTTGAGCATGCACCTTTTGTTTCTGGTTTCTCCTTCAATGCACCTTCTACTTCTTCTTTTGATGAATGACTTATTGATTATGGAGAATCTTATCATACGGCTAGGATAAAGCCATCTTTAATTCTCTTAATGAATGTAACACCAAGAAAAATTGTATGGTGATGATAGATCTATTAATGTTGTAGGGTTTGTAATAGTTTAGGTAGACAATAGTCATTTTGATGATGTATTATGTGTTCCAAGTGTTTCCTACAATTTTCTATCAGTGTATCAGATCACTCATTCAGGTGAAGGTAAAGTCGTAGAGTTTTCAACTCACTAAGTTGTAATCAAGGATTTAAAAGATCATAAGAATGTCCTCGCAACTGGAATTGTTGATGATATTACTTGGTTGTACAAGTTTCACAACTTTGGGTCATCATCTTTTCCATCATTTTTTGTTGCTTATAGTAATGACTTGAGCAAACTTTGGCATGGGTAGTTTGGTCATCTAAACTATCACTCATTGCAGCAACTATGTAATCAAAACATGCTTATTGGTCTTCCTCTTGTTTCTTGTAGAGATGGTGTTTGTGTCGGTTGTGTCCTCGGAAAAACATCATCGAGACAATTTTGACAAATGTGTCTCTTGGAACACCTCAACCCCTTTGTAGTTTGTTCATAGTGATTTGTGTGGTCCACTTTCTTCTCTTTCTTTCTCTAGGTGAAAGTATTTCTTAACTTTCATTGATGACTTCTCCAAATGCACTTGGGTTTACTTCTTAAAACTTAAGAGTGAAGTTTTTGACAAGTTTTTGGCCTACAAGGCCCTTATAGAAAAATAATCTAGACATAAACTTCAAAGGTTAAGAACAGATAATGGAGGCGAGTATGTGAACAATAAATTTACAAGTTATGACATTGCACAACACATTCAGATGCAACATATTGTTCCATACACCACAACAAAATGGTGTTGTTAAGAGAAAGAATCACACATGAAAATAAATGGCTAATTGTATGATCCAATCTAAATGATTAAGTCTTCGTTATTGGGTGGAAGCTATCAATTATGCCAATTACATAGTAAATTACACTCTCACAAAGGATATAAAAAATAAACACTAGAAGAAACGTGGAATAAAACTAAACCAAATGTAATTAAGCTATGTGTATTTGACAGTGTAGCATGGTATCACATTTCTGATGAGAAAAGAGAAGATTTATAGCATAAAAGTGAGAAGTGTATATTTGTTGGATATTTTGAAGATGTCAAAGGTTACATACTTCTTCAACCTCATTCTAATGAAATTATTATTAGAAGAGTGTTAGGATATTTAGACACTTAGGAGTTAGTTAAGATCTACTTGGTCTAATATGTCGTTAGGTAAAAGTGTGTTTCTTTAGTATGCATTAATATGCATTTGTAGTTAGGAAAT
>JZKD02S1674956.1:303995-326245 GCA_000966675.3 Picea glauca
GAAGAGTATGGTCATGGATATTGTGGTAGCTGATGTTCCCCCCAAGTTTGGCATGCTGTTGTCAAGGTCTTGGATTAAGAGACTTGGAGGGACGTTACAGATGGATCTCACATATACCACCATTCCAATCTTTGGAGGGGAACATAGGAGATTGTACAGAGAAGCCCAGCTAGCCTACATAGTCAGTGACGAAGCGAACCCCACCAATCACCCCATCTTTTCACTTGACACTGACTTAGGGTCTAGTTTGTTACAGGTCACTGAGATTCCTGAGGCCCCTTTGCAGATCAAAAAACAACCCCTTCTCAATCAGGAGATGCCTCCTCCAACCACCTCTGTTTGGAAGATGTTCTTTGATGGAGCTTCTTCCAGAATGGGTGCAGGTGCCGGGGTAGTACTCGTGTCCCCTTGTCAAGAGACCATATCCCGGTCATACAAGCTGGAATTCGAAGTCACCAACAATGTGGCAGAGTATGAAGTTTTGGTTCTGGGATTAAGAGCTACAAAGGAAATGGGAATTAAGGAGATGGCTGTGTTCGGGGATGCAGAATTGATTGTCCAGCAGGTCAAAAATGTTTATCAAGCTAAGCATCCTTGACTCAAGAATTACAGAAACGATGTATGGGACCTAGTTGATAATTTCTTCCTGGATTTTAACATCTCTTTCATTCCAAGGGAAGAAAATGCTCCAGCCGACTTTTTAGCTTTCATAGCTAGTATGGTCGAAGTTCCTACGCTGCCCACTATTGGATCCGATGTTGAAATAAAGTATAGACCCTCTGTACCAGACAATGTCAAACATTGGAAGGTATTTGAGGATGATCAGGAGATCGAAAAGTTTCTTCAATCCGTTGATAACTTTTCTGCATTGCACATAGATGATGATCCTGACATTGAAGGAGAACTTGACCGTCACCCTGGGGAGTTTTTAAATAAAATTGCTGACCACCAGATTATTTAGCTACCAAGCAATCACATACCAAAAGGACTAATCCCATTAGAAAGGTTGTTTGATGGGAATGATGTGGCAGTAAAGGGCAGAGTTTCAGGTGATGATGCTGAAACAACTGAGTGCAACATAGGAACACCAGAGGAGCCCAAGTTTGTCAAGTTGTCAAGAAGTTTGACCGAGGAGAAGAGGGCCGAATATACTGAATTGCTGAGGGAGTTTGCTGATGTGTTCGCATGGACCTATGAGGACCTCAAAACATACGACACATCAGTTATTGAGCACAAGATCCCACTGAAAGAAGAGGCTAGGCCAGTCAAGCAGAAGCTAAGACAGATAAATCCCATGCTGCTACCTGTCATGAAGAAAGAAATGAAGAAGCTGCTAGACGCCCAAATCATTGTCCCCTTGAGATATTCTGACTGGGTGGCCAACTTGGTCCTAGTAAGGAAGACAAGCGGCGAAATCAGGATCTGCATTGATTTCAGAAACCTAAACAGAAGCTCAAGGAAAGATAATTATCCCCTGCCCAACATGGAGCACATATTGCAGAAGGTCACCGGTGCTTCCAGAATATCCATGATTGATGGTTTCTCCGGATATAATCAGATATCAGTCATGCTTGAGGACCGAGAAAAAACAGCCTTCACCACTCCTTGGGGCACATTCATGTATGCCAAAATTCCCTTTGGATTGATGAATGTGGGAGCCACATTTCAACGAGACATGGACATAGCCTTCATCGGGGAAAAATATAAGTTTGTGGTGATTTACCTAGATGACATAACAGTCTTTTCCAAGACTGATAAAGAGCACCGCTGCCACTTGAAGAAGGTTTTCTGGAAGTGTCGGAGGTATGGCCTATCTTTAAACCCAAAGAAATCATTGTTTTCTATGCAAGAGGGAAAACTATTAGGCCATATAGTATCAGCAGAGGGGGTGAGAATTGATCCTGGCAGGGTAGAAGCACTTCAGACCCTGTCACTTCCCAGATCTAAGAAGGAAGTCCAGGCCTTTTTGGGGAAGATAAATTTTCCGAGGAGATTTGTTTCAAATTTTGCTGAGTTGGTGAAACACATCACAACCATGCCCAGGAAGGGAAATGAAGTGAAATGGACTGCTGAACCCAGGGAATCTTTTGTCCAAATAAAGAAAGCGTTGACTGAGGCACCTGTGCTTATCAGTCCTGATTATTCTAAAGATTTCCTGATTTTTTCTTTTGCTTCATGTGATACAATAGTAGCAGTCTTATTGCAGAAAAATGGTCAGGGGCGAGAACAACCTATTGCCTTGTTTAGCAAGGCGCTGAGAGATGCAGAACTTCGGTATGAGATCATGGAGAAGCATGCCTATGCCTTGGTGAAAGCTCTCAAAGCATTCAAAGTCTATGTCTTGCATTCAAAGATCACTGCATATGTCCCTTCGGCCTCTGTGAAGGACATTCTTATACAACCTGACATAGACAGAAGAAGAGGTAAGTGGATTGCCAAAATTATAGAGTTCGATCTGGAAATCAAGCCCACCAAGCTGATAAAGGGGCAGGGTTTAGCCAAGTTGCTGGCTGAATCAAATTGCAGAGCCTTGGGAATCAATTTCATAAACGAGCATGCTGAGTCATCCCACGCGCAGTCCCAGAATGCCTTACCACTAGCAGCATGCGCCTGGTACAAGGATATATTGTACTTTCTACAAGAATTGAGGCCTCCCGATGGGATGGAAAAAAGCAAGGCAAGTTCTTTAAAGCTCAAAGAGGTCAGATATTGCCTCATTGACCAATCTTTGTACTGGAAAGACCCTCTGGGGGTATTACTAAGGTGTCTGAACCCGCAGCAAGCCCAGAAGGTTATGTTCGAATTTCATAGCGGTCTCTTTGGAGGTCAGCATTTTTGGAAGACCACAACTCACAAGATCCTCCGGGCTGGATATTATTAGCCCACCTTATTTCCCGATGTCTGTAGGGAAATTAGAGCTTGCATTAAATGCCAAAAATTCTCAGGAAAGAAACAACTCAAATCCCTGCCATTAAAGCCTGTGGTAGTCTCGACACCCTTTCAGCAGTGGGGATTGGACTTCATCGGGGAAATTCATCCTCCCTCAAGTGGCCAACACCGATGGATTTTGACTGCGACCGACTACTTCACCAAATGGATAGAAGCTGTCCCTACCATAAGCACTTCTCACAAAGTGATTATCAGCTTCCTGGAATATATCATAGCTAGATTTGGCTGCCCTAGAAAAATTATCACTGATAATGCCTCCCCTTTTCGGTCTGAGCCTCTGGTCAAGTTTTGTGAACGATTCGAGATTTCACTGATTCACTCTACTCCCTATTATCCTCAAGGAAATGAACTGGAAAAGTCCTCCAATAAAAATATGATCAAGCTCATTAAGAAGCTACTGGAGGACAACAAAAGGGCCTGGGACTCAAAGCTCAAATTTTCTCTTTGGGCTGATCGAGTGACAACCAAGAAATCCCTGGGCATCTCACCTTTCCAACTTGTTTATGGAATAGAGGTCGTTTTCCCCACTGAGCTCGCCTTATCCATGAAAAATCTCCTCCAGGACTTTGAAGGAGAACCTAACCATGTGATCAGAAGGATTCATCAGATGGTGGAAGTGCAGTAGATCAGAGAATAGGTCATGAATAGGGCCTACAATTATCAGCAGAAGATCAAGCAGGCTTTTGACAGGAAGAGCAAAAAGAAAGAATTCGAGTAGGGCGATCTGGTGCTCAAATGGGATGCACCCAGGCAGGAAAAGGGAAAACACAGTAAATTTGATGCCCTCTGGTTCGGGCCTTTCAAGATCTTTGAAGTATTTTCAAACAACACTTACAAGTTGCAGGATCTGGAAGGCAAAGAAGTTTTCAATGGCCCGGTAAATGGACATTTCTTAAAAAAATGTTTTCTGTGAGCCACAATCGGCTCTTTTTATTTTGTTTTGTAAATATTGTTTCTGTTTTTGTTTTTTGGACTAATAAATGACTCCAGAGCCCAACAACAAAGGCACAGAATCTGCAAAAGAGTTCTTAGAGCATCACAGGGACGACTCTATCCCCCATGGAGCCAAATGTTAGCGGTATTTCTGGTATAGGGGTAAAATGAAAAAAGAATGGATTAAAAACCCACTTGTCCTAAGTTTAGAATGCTAATGCGCCCGTGGTAAGTGACAAGCAAGTCCGAGCGGCTTTGATTTGCAGGCCCAAATCAACGACGCGTATGGGATTCCGGACCCCCCCGCCTTTCTACCTTTAAGCAGAGGGGGGGATCCGGAATCGGGGGCGCATCTCTTCAACGGCCCCGATTGGAGCACCCGGATCAACGGCGATAAAGGAAATTCCAGACCCCCCTTGCCTTTCTACCTTTAAGTGGAGGGGGGGGGGGTCCGGAATTGGGCGCGTAGCTTTCCGAGGACCAAGATCAGTGCGCCCGGATCAACGACGCTTGGACAATCCCTTCCTTCTCAACTGCTCTATATTTAGTCATCGTGGGCCCCTTCCTCCGTTATGTCACCTCCCTGGGGCACCTCTCCCCTATTGCCATGTGTCACCGATCTGCCTCCCCTCTTTGGCCCTTGTGGTCCCTTCCGCATCTCATCATCCACTCACCTACTGAGTCTTCTCATCTCCTGTCAGGTGTCCTACTCCCTTCACCTGTTATCTTCCGCTAGGTGTCTTCTTCTGTCGCCCTTCTCACACCCCGACACTTCCTTCACGTCCTCACAGTTTCGACGCCACCACTCCTGTCATGTGCCCCATCCTTCGCGCTGGCCTCCACGCCTGTTCGTCAAGCCATTCAATTATTCCAAATGGCAGCGCGAGGAGTCTTCCACATCTCAAAGTGATGAGTTGGCCAGGTTGTCCTCAATCCCCATAAAGCAGTTATTGAGGCTGTTGGTGGTGGTTAGACATCGTCTCTGCCATAATGGGAAAGTCCGGCAATGAATTAAAAGCACGTCGATTTGTCGATGAAACTGTCAGAAGATCGATCACGTTTGCCATAAGTTGCACGATCATTCAAAGATTGCAGGTGTTAACTGTCAGAAGCCATGCAGACGCAAAGCTTTTAATGCTATGTCTCGATTTTGTTGTTGTTGCTAGTTTGAGTATATGAAGGCATTTTCGCCATTTTTGTATCTATCGATGGTAGAGCGAAGCTCCCGACTGTAAAGTTTTAACAACCATTCTGGTATCCTGGTTATGCCTCTGTGTTTGAGATTTCTTGTTTTATGACAAACAATTATCCTTTTCCATCTGTGTTTCGTCTCATGCTGGAGAGTTCATGATCGAATACTTCGTATGAATTAACACAGTTATGTTATGGTAATTGATTTATTGTTGCATTGTTGTTTTCTCTGGTTTCCCGCATTTGGATGTAAGAAGATCTTGTCTTCAGATGCCTGCTCTCACAGTCTATTAGAAGCCTGATGCTTATAGCAGGCCCTTGCACCCTTCTTATGAAGTCTTCCTTCTACTCACCCTTATTGCAAATCACTGTTTGAAGTTTATCAATACCTCACTCGTTCATGCATACCCAACCTAGTTTCAGAGTTGAGACGATATTGTTCTGAGTTTCCACCCATTCGATCACCCCTTTAAAATCGTGACATTAAACTGATGGGTGTCAGGCTCTGCTCCTGCAAGCAATCCAGGAGTGACTTCTGACGCTAACAGATTGATAGGTTGCCTTTTGAGCCTTTACACTAAATGGTTGGAATCGATTTGAATATATTACTGATCTTATTTGAATGCAAGGCTTGATGCCCCATATTATGCCTCAAATGAGTTTGCTTTTAAGGACTTCATGAATTCTTATGCTTCGGTCTGAAATGTCATCCCATGGCATCATTGAGAAGTATATGGTTGGCTTAAATGAAGAACATATTAACATTTTTGCATTATTGTGCATCGTACCTAAGGAATTCATTTTTTTTAATTTTCTCATTGTTTGAACAAGACTTTGTTTTCAACTCTTTTTCATTTGATGAGTAAAATGGTGATTGGAAGGAATCTAAATTTTATAATGTACTAGCAAGTATTTCCTTCCTTGTGTAACAAAGTTTACTCATGTCGTGGTTGCATGAATAGGGTTGCAAAGTCACTTTTTTCACCACCTGCTTTTGTTGTTTCAAGTTTTCAAGAAGAACGTGGCTAAGCAGAAAATCATGTGCATTTGGTCATAGATGACCGAACACTCAAGATAAAAACCTCCAATTGATAAAGAGAGGTGGAAATCTCAAATTTTCCTTGGGAAACCCCATATTTCTCTACCTGACCATTTCAACCTTGAAATGCATGTGAGAATCCCTTGATATTATTCCTCTTGGCCAAGCTTCTCTCTAATTAATATCTTGATCCTTATTGACCCCAACATTCAGAATTGAGCCTTGTTTTTCTTGAACCTCAACCGGATTTGTCTTTATCACCATATACATTATTTTCTATTTTCACTTCCATTCCAAGGCCTGAATGTTATTGTATTTTATTATTTTTCCAGGAACCTGATCCATGGTTGGAACCTTGACCCTCATTTGGAACCTTGACCCTTATCTGGAATCCCCATTTGGAATGTAAACTTATATTGCCTTAAGAATTTTCTTGAAGCCCGAAGGCCACAAGCCTATTGGACTCCCCTCTTTAGTTTTCTCCCATCCGGATGGCACGTTGACATACCTTTTTGAGTTTCCGAAAACTGAATCTCGAAGGCCTATCGGGCTCCCCTTTATCAAATTGATGTATTCCACGTGCCAATTTGACATCAAGCTCCCATTCAACTGAGGTGTCTTTATGCGTGGAATTGACATGTCATGTCACGTGTCATATGATGTGTCATCACATTTTCTCCGATATGCTTGTCAATTGTCATGCCCGAATTCACGTGGTCTCAACTCATCTTGATGTGTTCACCTAACATTACATATGATCATCCTTTCATGTCTATTGTTTCGAAGTGGTGCATGATGTGTCATTCTAGCATGTCCTATTTGATGTGGAATCTAGATACCGCAAGATTATCAAGATGTCTTCTATTGGGTTGTTTCTATCTGAAAGTTGGTTCATCATGTTGATTAAAAATTTCTAAAACCCTAGGCCTAAAATCCTATCGAGTTCCCATTTATTGGATGGAACCTTAATTCTTATCCTCTTCATTTAGATTGGCCCCTTTCTCAAAGCAACGACCTAGATCGTTATCTTGGCTTGATTGACGGTCAATTTTCATCCATTCACATCTAGACCAGTCATGAGCTATCAATTTTACCTCATATTTTCCCATCGGATCCCGAACCCAGTCAGACTTAAGGCTATTAGACTTTTGCCTTGTAGTTGAGATTTTTTTTCCAAGTTTTCCTCGATCTGATAAGCCTATCGAATTCTTGTGCTATCAAGTTCATAGCCTATCGATCTCTCCTTTACGAAATAGATGTATTCCACTTGTCAGGTCGGCATCGAGCTCCCATTCATACTTTGGGTCACCCTTCATGGCATTGACATGGAATTAACATGTCATGTGACGTGTCATAGCTTTTCACACTAATTTCTCACCATTTATTTTATCCAGATTCATGCGATCTCGATCTCGGTATGATGTGTCTACCTGACTCAACATTCGGGTATTTGAAGTTTGCATGATGTGTTATGTTTCAAATTTTGGTCTCTAGGTGTGAAACCTTGACCTCTGCAAAACCAAACCTAAATTTCCCCTAACGTTATCTGGAATTTATTTTGTATATATGATTTGTATAGTTTTATATTTATATTTATATTTTTTGTTATTTTATTCCTTATTTATTTATATTTTAAATTTCCCATGGTTTTCCCAAATCTACCCATGGTTTTGAATTTCTCATTTATTCCAAGAATTACATGGGGAAATTACTTTTTACACTAAGGATCAAATTCATTTGACGTCCATATTTCCAAAAAAACTCCCTAAATCCCTAATGTGTATTTCATTATTTATTTATGACTATGTTTATTAATTTTCCCAAATTCCCGATAGAATTGGGTACACTTTGATTTCTCAATATATATGTGTGTGTGTTTATTTTTATTTCTTTTTCTTATTTCATTACATTTTTTTTTTTTATGAAATTCCCTAAAGTTACATAATGTACTTTATTATTTTTTTGTAATTTTTCTATTTTATTTTATTTTATTATTTTTATTATCTTTTATCTTATTTATTTTGTTTTATTTTTATTTATGTAATTTTATTACTTTATTTATTATTTATTATTTTATTTATTATTATTTCCCCCCCCAAATCCCATTGGGCTCACCTCATTGGGTTTCCTCCATCGGATCAGACATTATCCTTTTCAATGCTTTTCCAATCTCCCGATTTGATGAACCACTCAGGCTTGACTTATTGGGTTTGAGATATCGAGCTTCACCTATCAGAATCTTCCTATCGGGCTTGAGTTATCCGATAGTCATATCGAGATTTATTTTTTAATTCTCCTAAATCTGACCATTGGGCTTCACCTATCATGATTTCTTTTTTAATTATCCTAAGTCCAACCATCAGACCCCGATCATCAGGAATGAACCTTTAAAACTGAGCCTTCCTAAATTTCACAACACTTATCATCTGATTATTCTGTTACCATTAGTAACCAAGATAGTTATCTATCATTTATTGTTCGAGGTTACCATCTCTTTCTAACCATCGAGTTACTGTTAGTTACCAGGATAATTAATCGTCATTTACCATCTGAGGTTATTGTCTCTTTCCAACCATTGGGTTTTCCACACATGCATGTTTTTAGGGAAGGGTTGTTTTATTATTTTTATTTGGATTCATGATTATTATTATTTTATTATTTTTTGGATTTACGTGTACAAGTTAATTTATTTTTACTTTTTATATTTTCTATGTTACTCCAAATTCTAGTCCAAAATATCTACACGAGCTCAAGGTTCCATGCCTACCCTAGCTTTATACACAAACTACTAAGGGTTGGGAAAACAATATAAACCAGTCATGTTTAATTCTCACAATGCATGTGGGATAATTATTTAGAGTGCAAGATCAATGGCCCAAATTAACCCTATGAGCAGATTGACAATTGTTGAGCCTTGACTTCAACAAGCCATAACTCATGATCCAGGAAAACAAATTAGGAAAGAGTAGGCTCATTGGAAAGCTATCAAAGAGGAGATCATGTTAGAAGAGGAATTTGAGCCATAACATAAACACAAATTCTCAAAAAATTCAAGTAAAAGAATGATCCAGGTGGATATCGGTGGCCACCCACGTATTCCACTGGCTCAAAGAATAGTTTCCATTTTGGCAGTTTTTTTGACATTTTTAGGCCCAAGAACATGCTAGGACAAATGGAATATGTACTCCTCGGCTATACCTTTACAATAGTGTATCGAGCTCCCCAAACAAAGATCCTATGCAAAATTTATGCCCTCTGGATTTGACGTATCAACTACCCCCATCGGAGCCCACAAACCTTTTGGTGTTTCATTTCCCAAGGTTAGGGTTTTGGATGTTTAGGATTTTCTCATTTATGTTTTATGTTAAAAAGGCCTTTGGAGCCTCATTGTACTCATCGTCTTTTGAATGAGCCTAGCCTTCACATCTCTTCTCAGAGATAAGCTACCACCATTTGAGAAAGTTTGTTTTAGTCTATATTTTTAAAGTTTCAACATATTCTCTTTATTAACAAAAGTCAAGTTTTATTATATCTTTGTGTGTTTCTTTTCTATACATTTTTATTTCATTTCATTCCATTTATAAATCCAGATCAATAGTATCAAAATGGTATGCTCTTTATTTTTTCATATGTGCATGTCCTGAACGAGGTCAGGGTATAAGGAGTTGGGACTCAAAGTAGTTGAGTGATCCGAAAAGATATTTTAAATGACTATGGTTGAGTTATCGTGCATGTGTTCATTAACCAATTAAGGAAGCTTAAAGAAAGAGGAAAAAGATATGAGAAGTTATCACAATCATATAAACATGTACATAACTGAAATGAAGCATATAACATCAGCAAACCATAACACCAATGTGATAACATAGTTCGTCAATCTCGCCTACGTCTCTGGGCCTTTGTCTCAGTGGGTGAATCTTTCTTATTTTTGTTCAAAGCTCAATAAGTAAATCAAAAAAGTGCCAAAAGGTTACAAAACTAAAGGTTACAAAACTGATTTGGTCTTGTTCTCCCAGATCTTAAGAACCTAACAGAAGAAATGCCACTCAAATCGGATGACTAGAGCTCCCTGCATAAAAATGGCTTTGGCTTGGATTTCCTTCAACATAACTCTTCTCTGAATCTCCTGCATGGCCTCAAGAAAGCCTTTTTTATACAGATCTGAATTTGGTAACCATATCCCAACTTCCCCCCAAGATCTCGCCTCAAAAAGGGCCCAATATCCCCCCAAAATGGGCAAAAATCTCCAATTACATGCATGAAATCATTTAAAAATCTTAATATATGGTCAAATAATCCACTTTTGGGAAAATAAAGAGATAATCCCTGAAATATGGGTGCACGCCCCCCTAAATATGGTCATATGCATGTAATGTGGCCAAGCACCATCCCAAAGGGCTGCGCACTAGCCCATAGTTTGTAAGGATAGGTCACATGGCACATATAATAGGACCGCACCCTTCAATGGTGCACCTTTGTTGTGGTCACCACTTTGAATATATGGCATATATCTTGGTCGTATGTGCTAATGGATAGAACCTGGTCCCGAACCCTTAGTGCTAACTACTAACCAAACTCCAGTCATATGTCTATCCCCACGCAATCAAAGCTTACTCTCCATTGTTATAACTGTGCGCAAAAATCATGGACAAGGGTCATATGCAAGGTCTTGTGAGGTTTTACGTCGAGGGATGGGGCTAGCCTTAGCTCTTTTTCCGCACATATGAACCAACCATTAATTTTTTTTTATATGTTTTTCCCATTATATAGCAAGACATGCACGTGGGCAGGTTGGCTAGCCCAGTCCTGCCAAACCGTGGCCTGATTGTAGGTCGCAGGTTCGAAACCCACAACTCCAAACAAGTTTTGTAAACAACTACGAACCAATAACAAGGTGCCACATGGCAGCCCAAGTCTAGGCCATGTGGCACCACAAAATTTTTCAACTCTGATGCCACATGTCAAGCAAGGATTGATCCACGTGCCTATGACGTCATGCTACCACCTATCTTTCCTGTCAAGCACCTGTAAGCTCCATACCCTTCCATGTGTTTCCATACAGATGACCATTTCAGTTGTATGGGCGTTCCACATGTCACCCTTGCAGTGGTGACATGTGTCACCTCTCGGTTGGTCCACCTATACATGCCACATCAACAGTCCACTGTACCCCTGCCACGTTAGTTGTATGACCCGCTACCACATCAGTTGTACAACCGACCAATTGTGATGCCATGTTAGCTATATGGATGTACAACCTTTACAATCAGTTTCCACGTGGCACTGTACAGACTGTACGGACTGTACAATCAACATTTTTTTTGCCTGTTTGGCAAAACGAGTAGAACAAAATATCAGGAGCATACGACGTCCGTTTGAGCCTGTTCAAGTTGCGTTGGGTTCGTATCGACGAGGCCTACACACAATTCCATTTTGAATCCATTCTAAGAACATTGATTTTTAGGTCTTTCTGAGCCCTATCAAGCACCTGGATCCGAATCTGGATCACATCACCCCACTAAGGACCTTTTGGTCCCCAAAAGGTTACTGACTATCAAAAATCTTGGGATAGGCCACCCAACTTGTTCTCTGTCCCTGAACTTTGTCCTGTGCACCTGTCTCATCAGGATCAACTGTAACACAATCATGACAATTGAGAGCGTATTGTTAGCCATTTGAATCCTATCACATTTTACTGAAGCCGCTATCATCCATGGAGACAACATTAATAATGATAGCATAAAAAACATGATTGCAAAATAGTTGATATACTTGTAATATTTGCACGACACGAGCTTCTCTTGAAGCAAAATGTGATTGATTTTCCATTCAACAATCATCTCTTGTTCTTGCTTAAGATCGATTACTTCATTTGAAACAATTATTGGTTTGTTGCTTGCTTGAACTACCTTCTTTAATTGTTCCATTGTTTGAAGTGTTTTATTTGCTTTAATCTGATGAGCATGAATCACATAATCTTGACTTTCTTTGGTTTATTGATATTGATTCTTTGTCATGTAGAAGATTTCTTTACGATCATATAAGTATGGACTACCTAATACCATTCCACATTCTCTTAGTGGCACTACATCACATGTTACCTTGTCCATATACTTAGATGAAATAGAAAATTTTAAAGTGCAATGTTTGGTTATGTGCATTTGATGATGATTGCTTATCCATTTAAGTGCGTAAGGCTTATGATGTACTTGTGTTTTTAAGCCTAATTGCTTAACCAATTCTTCTGAAATTAGATTAGATTGAGATCCACTATCGATTAATGTATCAACCTTAGTGTGTCGCATGATCACCCTTATATGAAACAAGTTACTTCTACAATCAATTCCTTCACCAATTTTACCTGTCATACCAACCAATGAGACCTTAGATTCGTCACTCGAATCCGATCCCAAGTCTTTCGGTCGTGTTGTCGTTGCAACTGTTTTCCTCCCTTTATTTTCCTTGAACCACTTTGGTATCTTCTCAGGATGCAATTGAAAACATTGGTCCTCATCATGTCCCTCTTTATTGCAATGCTTGCAAGAGTGCCTCTCTTCCTTTCTCATCACTGCATTTGACTTCTTTCCATGTCGCTTCCTCTTGTCCTCTTTCCTTGAAGACGATTCCCCTGATACACATGTTTTCCCTGCTTCAATATATGTCGCTTGAATAGAAGCCTCATCAAGGTTAGTGGGTCCAAACATGAATACAATGTTTCTAATGTGTGCAGGTAAACCTCCTATATACTTCATAAGAGTTTCCTGTGTATTTAAAGGGATATCTAACATCAAATCCATTTTAAGAAAGCAATAGGTGTATTCTTGAAATGTTTTTCCTTTTCTTAGTTTTAAAGCTTGCCATTCAATTAATGTTTTTTCTTTATAACCCAAAGGATAGAATTGTTTTCTAAGTGCAGAAATGAAACTTTGCCATGATGAAAATACATTACCCACTTTTTGCGTTCCGTTTTGCAACTTACTTTTCCACTAGATGAGTACTGTGTCTGCAAGTCTCAATGATGACAACTTGATTAGTGTGGCCTCATCCTTGATATGTTGCACACTACAATAGACCTCGATCGATCTGACCCAATTTTCAAGTCTCTCTCATTAACTTCACCATCATATATGGGTAAATCGAATTTAACATCAAGTTTTAACAATGGCATTTCATTCTTATGTTTATGAACATGTTTTTTTGCATTAGATATATAACTTGAACTTGAAGAAGAAGGAGAATAAGGAGGTGATGATGGAGGTGAAGGAGGAATTTGAGGAGGATCCTCTCCTTCTTCACTTTTTCCCTTTGAAGATTCACCTAGATTTGGTTTCTTACGTTCAAAGTAATCTTCATACAAAACCTTCATCATCTCCGATATGGAAAACAAAGCTTTTCAAAACTCTTTCTCATCCTAAGAAAGTCCCTCTTCTGATGCCATCTTCTCATTGCGAGAAGCTCTCTTTATCAATCCAATTAATGGATTATCTTAAACAAGCTCTCCTTCACCATGATGTATCTTTTCCTTGGTTGACATGCAAAACTCAAATCCAAACGTCAACTATCTCTGATACCACTTGATCCGAAAAGATCTTTTAAATGACTATGGTTAAGTTATTATGCATGTGTTCATTAACCAATTAAGGAAGCTTAAAGAAAGAGGAAGAAGATTTGATAAGTTATCACATCCATATAAACATGTACAAAACTGAAATGAAGCATATAACAAAAACAAACCATAACACCAATGTGATAACAAAGTTCGACAATCTTGCCTACGTATCTGGGTCTTTGTCTCTGTGGCTGAGGCTTTCTTATTTATGTTCAAATCTCAATATGTACATCACATAAGTGCCAAAAGGTTACAAAACTATTTTGGTCTTTTTTCTCCCAGATCTTAAGAACCCAACAGAAGAAACGATACTCAAATCGGATGATCGGAGCTCATAGAAATGGCCCGCAAAGGTGCGCTCCTCAACAGCTTCTCTGCATAAAAATGGCTTTGGCTTGGCTTTACTTCAACATAAATTTTCTCTGAACCTCCTCCATGGCCTCAAGAAGGCCTGGTTTATATAGATTTGAAGTTGGTAACCATCTCCCAACTTCCCCCCAAGATCTGGCCTAAAAAAGGGCCCAATATCCCCCAAAAATGGGCAAAAATATCCAATCACAGGCATAAAATCATTTAAAAATATTAATATATGGTCAAATAATCCACTTTTGGGAAAATAAAGGGATAATCCCCCCAATATGGGTGCATTCCCCCCTAAATATGGTCATATGCATGTAATGTGGCCAAGCGCCATCCCAAAGGGCTGTGCGCTAGCCCATAGTCTGTAAGGATAGGTCACATGGCACATATAATAGGACTGTTCCCTTCAACGTTGTTCCTTTGTTGTGGTCACCACTCCGAATATATGGCATATATCTCAATCATATGTGCTAACAGATAGAACCTGGTCCTGAGCCCTCAGCGCTAACTGCTAACCAAACTCCGATCATATGTCTATCCCCAAGCAATCGGGGCTTAGTCTCCATCGTTATAACTATGCACAAAAATCATGGACAAGGGTCATATGCAGGGTCTCGTGAGGTTTTCCTCCGAGGTTTGGGGCTAGCCCTAGCCCTGTTTCTGCACATATGAACCAACCATTAAATTTTTATATATGTTTTGCCCATTATATAGCAAGACATGCACGCGGGCAGGTTGGCTAGCCCAATCCTGCCAAACTGTGGCCTGGTGGTAGGTCGTGGTTTCAAAACCCACATCTCCAAACAAATTTTGGAAACAACTACGAACCAATAATAAGGTGCCATGTGGCAGTCCATGTCTGGGCCACGTGGCACCACAACATTTTTCAACTCTGATGCCACATGTCAAGCGATGATTGATCGACGTGCCTACCACATCATGTTGCCACTTGTCTGCCCTGTCAACTATGTACCCTTCCACCTGTCGTCGTATGGATGGCCATGTCAGCTGTATGGGCGTGACATGTGTCACCCTTGCAGTGGTGACATGTGTCACCTCCTGGTTGGTCCACTTGTACATGCCACATCAATAATCCACTATGCCCCTACCACATCAGTTGTATGGCCCACTGCCACATAAGTTGTATGGCCTGCCAACTATGTTGCCACATTAGTTGTACAACCATACGACCTATACAGTCAGCTGCCACATGGCATTGTATGAACTGTACAATCAACATTTGTTTTTGCATGTTTGGCAAAATGAACAAAATGTGATATCAGGAGCATACGACATCTGTTTGAGCCCATTCAAATTGCGTCGGGTTCCTATCAACAAGGTCTACATGTTCGTTTTGAATCCATTCTAAGAACACTAATTTTGAGGCCTTTCTAAGCCCTATCAAGCGCCTGAATCCGAATCTGGATCATTGAGCCCTTGCAAGACCATCCACACCGATCATGACAAACTCCCATGGTAGAAGAAAAGAGAGACGATGGAGCAGGAGATCCTTTTGAACAATTTCTCAAGGAATCCCTCACGTGACAGAGGAAAAAAATGAAGGATAACTTTGCACGGATCCTTCAACAGCTTCCAACGGGTGACACATCTTCATTAGGCAGTCATTTTGGAGGGGCTGCCTCCTTCAAGGTGGGATTCAATTTTGATATCCCCTTATTTGAAGGCCAGATAGATGCGGATGTTATAGATAAATGGTTGCATATGCTAGAAGGGTATTTTTCGGTCCATAATTTTTCCAATAGAGAAAAGATTACCTTTGTACTCCTTAAGGTTGTCCCCCATGTCAAGGATGGGTGGGAGAATTACTGTGAGCAGAGGGCCACTGAGGAATTTGCAATATCCTTAGTCGCCCCCACTTGGGATTGTTTCATAGATGCTATTAAGGAACAATAATACCTTGTTGGAAGCTATGATGACCAATATACCAAATGGACCATACTGTGATAGGAAAGGGACCAAACAGTACCAGAGTTCACAAATATATTCCATACCTTGTGAATAAAGTTGGGTATCAAATATCTGAATGACATCAAGTGCTCAAGTACCTCGATTGTCTACATAGATACATCCAAACATAAATGTAGTTTCTCGACATCTCATCACTAGAAGCAGCTTATCAATATGTTATCAAAATCGAGCAGAAATTTAAATAAAAGAAGTGAGAGTTTGGATCTACAAATTCCTCAAAGCAGAAGAAAGGCAAAGGCGACCCCAACCCATAGAAAAAAAGACAAAGAGAGGATGGACCCCCTTAGGAAAACCAGTCTAAGCCGCAAATAAAGAAAGGTAATGAGAAGATGAAGAAAGACACTAGGAAGTGGTGTGAATTCCATAAAATCCACTGGCATAACATCGATGAATGTCACTCAAAGAAGTCGTTGGTGGTCGATTTGAAAGCCTCAAAGTCAGAGGAAGGTTTCGACTCCAAATCATATCCAGACAAGGGGAAGAGGATCATTGATGCAGAACCCAGTTCCATTGTCACTACCACCAAGGTCCAGCCTATTGAACTATTGTAATTGTGAAGAATATTCTAATTATTATTGAGTTATTTTTATATAGATCAAATCCCCTTTTGTGGATTGATCATTTCGAGTCTTGTATATGACTAAATCCCCTTTTATCGATTGGTCAAATTATGTTTATATAGTGGTAATTGAGAAGTCGGCCCCTAGGGATAATTAAAATGGTTCTAACTACGAATTGGAGAAGTAGGCCCTGCTTGATGAAGAGACACGACCCTAGCGCCTCCCAACCAATACAAATAAGAGATGATAACACCTCTTTCTTACACTCACTCAAGTCACTCATCTAGTGCGCATGTTTTGAAGGAAGCTACAGTTAGAAGAAGGAGAAGAGAGAGGTGCATTCTTAGTCTTGGATATTCTTTGTGGTTTGGTCTTTTATCTTGGCATTGTAATGGAAATCCATCTACTAAGGAAGTTTTTGTTGGGTTTTCTCCCCCATGAGGGTTTCCTAGGATAAAATATTGTGTATCTTGTGATTGTGTTTCATTCAGTGATCATCCTTATGCTATTATTGTCTATTAAATTGAAAAGAACTTAATAGCATATCTAAATTTAACATGGTATCAGAGCTTGACTGAATAGAGGACCTTTCACTAGGTAACCAAAAACGTCACTGTTGTTGTACAAGAAAATTAGGGCTTTTGTTGGAAGGGAATTTCAACCTAAAAACCATCTAGGGAAGTGCACCCTAGCCTAGTGAACATATTGGCGGCTTGAGCAAACCTTAATCCATGGTGAGAGCCTCCGAAAAGTGAAACCCTAGTTTTGGCTAGTACTAGAAAACCAGGAAACCAGGAAACCCAAACCAGTATCAGAAGTACCAGTCTAGATTTGCACAAGCTCAATTTCAAGGGGCAAAATTTCGATTTTTCTGAAAACAAACCACACCAGCCTACTCGCCTCAACCAAGCGCACCTCTTAGTAATTTCAGATTCAATTTCTGAGCACATTCAGTTTTTGTTCATTTTCCCAGCTCCAGGTCAAGATGTCTACAAGCACCAAGCTTGTTGACAAGTTAGAAGGTGTGGAAAATTTTTGTGCATGGAAGTATAGGATTGCTCTCATTATTGAATGGAATGACCTTGCAAATTCATAAAGGAAAATGTATCAGAACCTGAAGAATATGTAGCTAAAGCAAAGTACAAGAACGATATGGTTAGGGCCAAAAGGATCAATGCAGACTTCATTAAAGATCACTTGATTCCTCAAGTGGCTTCAAAGAATACTCCAAAAGAGATGTTTGATTCCCTAACCAGAATGTATGAAGGAAAGAACATTAACATGAAGATGAACTTGAGAACCCAACTCAAGAATACAAAGATGCAGAAAGGAGAAACAATTCATGATTATTTCTATAGGATTACTCATTTCAAAAAACAACTAGAAGCTATTGGAGACAACTTGGATGAAAATGACCTCATCATGAAAAATCTTAATGGTATCACAAGACCTTGGGATTCCTTCATCCAAACCATCTGTGCAAGAAATGAAAAACTCAAGTTTGACATTCTTTGGGAAGAATGTGTTCAAGAAGAAGCAAGAGTAGCTAACTGAGAAGCAGTACTTTTAATGGATCAAGACCAAGCCCTAGCTTCTCATGCTAAAGGAGGAAAGAGAAGGTCTCATTTCCAAAAAGAGACCCACCTCCATAAGGAATCTCACTCCCCAAAGAGATTCACCAATTTCCATAAAGAATCTCACCCTCCAAGGAGATTCCAGAAGTTTCAGAAAGGTCAAAGAAGAGAAAAATATGTATCCTCTTATCATTGTTATCATTGTGATACGTGGGACACATTGCTAAGAATTTTCCATCCAAAAGAGAAGAATACAAGAAAATAAATAACAAAAGACAGCATGCCCATGCAGTTGAAGATGATGAGCCACACACGAAGATGACTAAAGAAGAGATTGAAAACTATGTTTTATTTTATGCCCTCTTAGGATTTGTGTCACCTGGAGAGGATACTTGGCTCATAGAGAGTGGTGATTCTAAGAACATGACAGGTCAGAGAGACATTCTCTCTAGCCTTATAGAAAATAAATTTCCCCAGAAATTTACACTCGGAGATGATTATCAGTACCCTATCAAAGGAGTGGGAGAATCCACCTACAAACTTGATTCAGGGTCCCTGATGAAAATGAAGGATGTACTATATGTACCAGGTGTGAAAAAAACATACTTTCTTTCTAGCTTTAGATAAGAAAGGTTTCAGTGTTTCTTTCATATATGGTGAAGTTCTTATGTGGCATAAAGGAAAAACCATAGAATATGCAATTGTCATTGGAAGAGAAGAAGGTGGCATGTATAAGTTAAAAGGTCACTCAGATGTAGCTTTGACTCACTCTATTGAGAATCCATGTGAACTTTGGCATATAAGACTAGCTCACATCAACTAAAAATACTTACCATATGTAAGAAAGGTAGTTACGGGTCTACCATAATTCAAGGTTGATCATGAAGGTGTGTGCAAGGGATGTGCACAAGGAAAGAACATAAATAATCCTTTCTCGAAGAGCAACAGTAAAGCATAAGGAATATTGGAGCTTATCCACTCATATGTATGTGTTCCAATGCCATCAACCTCTCTTAGTGGGTATGTATATTATGTGTCATTTATTGATGATTATTCTTGGAAGACTTGGGTTTATTTCTTGAAATCAAAAGATGAAGTATTTGGAAAATTCAAGGAATTCAAAGCCTTGATAGAAAACCTCTCTAAAATAAAAATCAAGATACTTAGGTCAGATAATGGAGGAGAATACACCTCAAAAGAATTTGTAATATTTTGAGATTTTGGGATTAAGAGGGAGCTCACCACTACCTATAATCCTCAACAAAATGGTGTAGTAGAAAGAAATAATATAACAATAATGGAAGCAATGAAGACTATGATCCACGATCAAGATCTTCCAATGCACTTATGGGATGAAGCAACAAGAACTACAATTTATGTCCAAAACAAATTATCCCACAGTGCACTTGGATTCAAAACCCCCAAAGAAATGTTCTCTGAAAATAAGCCATAGGTAAGCCATCTCAAGATATTTGGTTGTCCAGTGTTTGTACACATTCCAAAAGAAATGAGAACTAAGATGGACCCTTCATGAAAGAAGAGAATATTTGTTGGATACTGTGAGGTCTCTAAGGCCTTCAAAATTTATATACCAGGTTACCATCATATTGAGATCAGAAGAGATGTAACCTTTGATGAAGATGCAACACTCAAGAAATCAGGGAGATGCCAGCTTGAAGAAGTATATGAAGAAGAACCTGTAGCTCCCAAAGTTGTAGAACTAGTAAGGGACGTTACAATTACCCAAGATGAGGAGATTCCATAAGATCATGACATGATAGAATCTCAAGAACCTCCCTAAATGACGATCTCTCATAAGAGAGATCCAACTTGGGCAAGGGAACTTACTCAAGATAGAGAGAAGTATGGTGCCCCAAGAGGAACCGTGAGACAAATCAATAAACCTAAGCCATTCTCCAGTTATATGTCTTTGATGTGCAATGTCATATAAAAGGAACCTACTTGATTTGAAGATCCCTTTTGGAAGAAAGAATGGGCGGATGCCATGACAGAAGAATACCAATCCATTATAAATAATGATGCATGGGAAATAGTTCCCAGACCAAAGGACAAAGATGTGGTATCTTCCAAATGGTTATACAAGATAAAACATGCTACAGATGAAAGTATTGAAAAGCATGAAGAAATATTTGTAGCTCGTGGATTTTCTCAAAAGGAAGGTATTGATTACGAAGAGATGTTTTCTCCTGTAGCCAAATACACTTCTATCAGAACAATCATAGCTCTTGCAGCCAAGATGAAGTGGAAGTTACACCAAAAGGATGTGAAAACAACCTTCTTAAATGGTGTCATTGAAGAATAAGTGTATATAGAACAACCTCAAGAGTTTGAAGTTGAAGATAGAAAAACTCATGTCTGCAGGTTGAACAAGGCTTTGTACGAGTTGAAGAAAGCTCCTAGATCTTGGTATGGTAGAATTGACAGTTTCCTGACGAGCTTGGGCTTTACCAAGAGTAAAGTTGACTCTAACCTTTACTTCAAGGTTATGAATGATTAGCCAGTTATATTGTTGTTGTATGTGGATGACCTATTCTTAACTGGAGAAGAAAAGCTCATAATTGATTGTAAGAAGAAGCTCGCTAGAAAATTTGAGATGAAAGACCTAGTCCTGATGCATTATTTCTTAGGTCTTGAAGTTTGGTATATCCTAGAGAAGATATTCCTTAACCAAGGGAAGTATGCAGTTGAAATACTGAAGAGGTTTGATATGTTGGAATCTAAATCCATGAACACACCCATGGAAACAAATTTGAAGCTCATGGTTGATACTTCGTCAAAATTGGTTGATACTACACTGTACAGATAGATCATTGGATCATTGATGTTTCTGACGAATACTAGGCCAAAGATATGTTTTGTTGTGAACACCTTGTGTCAGTATCTGGTAGAGCCCATATGTGTTCACCTTGTTGCTGCAAAACATGCGATGAGATACCTTAAGGGTACGTTGGACTTTGGTCTCTGTTATACTGGAGATGATGACTTCATACTAATTCGTTATACCGATTCATATTAGGTTGGAAGTGTCTCTGATAGAAAGATCACTTGAGGATGTTGTTTTAGTCTGGGGTTAGCCATGACTTCATGGCAGAGTAGGAAGCAATCTATTATTTCTCTCAACAAAATAGAAGAAAAATACATTGTTGCATGTTACGCTAGTTGTGAATCCATGTGGCTTTAGAAGTTATTGATAGGTCTATTCAATCTGGAGATGGAAGCCACCTTGATTCTATGTGATAACCAAAGTTGCATAAAAATGGCGGAGAACCTAGTGTTCCATGACAATTCGAAGCACATAGAAATCCGGTATCACTATATTCGTGATATGGTGCAGAGGGGAGATGTAAATCTCCAATATGTTGGTACAAATGAGCAGGTTGCAGATGTATGGACCAAGCCTCTATCTCATGTAAAGTTTGAATACTTTCAAGACAAGATTGGTATAGTCTGAAAGGACCTCCCTCAAAAGGGGGAGTGATGTTGATGATACTATAGTATCCCAACCAAGGACGGATAGCTCCGTTAGAAGTTTATATCCTGGGGGACTGATCATCCCTGGGCAGATCTTGAAGTTTCGGTAAGAAAGGTCTATCAGATAACCTATGCATGTATATGCCAGCCATGGTAAATAGTGGTAGCTCCATTAGGATTTTATATCCTAGGGAATCTTTTGATTTCTGGGTAGATCTCGAAGGTTCGGTAAGGATGGTCTATTAGATTACCATGTGGTAGCTCTGTTAGGATTTTATATCCTAGGGAATCTTATGATTCCTGGGAAAATCCCTAGGATCTGTTAGAGTACCACAAAATGATGTTGTTGCACCTGCCTCATTTTGTTTCCATATGATGATGATGTTGTTGCACCTGCCTCATTCTGTTTCCATATGATGATGGTGTTGTTATCTCAGTTGTTGGTTGTGGAGCTTGATTATCTTCCTTATTCAGAGGTCTTTACTTTTAGCTGTGTTTATACCCCATGAAGTATTTACACCCCAAAAGTATGTACACTCTTCCACGCCGGGGGA
>JZKD02S1674956.1:329706-367384 GCA_000966675.3 Picea glauca
AAGTGGATTCTCAGGTATTTGAGAGGTACTACTACACATGCATTATGTTTTGGAGGTTCAAACACTTTTCTACAGGGATATGTTGATTCAGATATGGCAGTTGATAAAGACAACAAGAGGAGCACCACAGGGTATGTTTTTACTATAGGTGGAACAACAGTAAGTTGGCAGAGTATGTTGTTGCTACAGAGGCTAGTAAAGAAATGATTTGGTTACAAAGGTTTATGGAGGAATTGGGAAAGAAGTAGGAGAACAACCGGCTATACTGTGATAGTCAGAGTGCCATTCACCTTGCAAAGAACTCAGCCTTCCATTTGAAGACTAAGCATATACAGTTGAGGTACCACTTCATACGATCCACTTTGGAAGATGGAAAATTGAAGCTGGAAAAGATACACACTAGCCAGAATCCTGCAGACATGTTAACAAAGGGAGTAACTAGGGAGAAGCTGAGTTCCTGCTCAGTTTCAGTTGGTCTTCAAGAATGAAGATGAAAATGAGAAATTTTCCAGGTCCAAGAAGGTTCAGAGTCCAACATATACAAAAATAGTGGAGTTGTTGAGATCAGTCTCCAAGTGGGAGATTGTTGGTTGTGGAGTCTGATTATCTTCCTGATTCAGAGGTCTTTGCTTTCAGCTATGTTTATACCCCATGAAGTATTTACACCCCAGAAGTATGTACACTCTTCCACGCGGAGGGAGTGCAGAGGGGGGGTACCCCCTCTGCAGGGTCCGGGGGGGCTATCCCCCTAGATGGGGGCAAGAGGCCCCCCAGCGGGGGTTCAAGGGCGAAGCCCCCGAAGCAAAAATTGCCTTGTAAAAGTATATTGTAATTTCATTGTAAATCTGGACTGTTCATTATAAGGTCGCATATCTAACAGTAGAGATTATGTTAGGGTTTTTTACCCTAGAAGGCAACCCTCTTTTATGAGGGAAATGTATTGCAGCTATGGATGATGGTGAATATTGTATTATGAGAGAGGAGACCGTGAGAGAAAGAAGAAGAAGTTACAGCGGGTTTTGCTATAGGTTGTATCCCTTCATTTGCTAGATAATAATAAAGGAAGGACCCGACAATTTCTCTGGTGGACGTAGCCCACACTGGGTGAACCACGTAAATCTGTGTCTCTCTTGTATTGTGTGTCTTCTGTGTATTGTTTTTGCATTTGTTTTATTTTATTGCTCCACGGTCCTGTTTTTCTAACATCAGCCTCATGTTGATGATGTTGTTCCAATCTCGTTTTGTCGATGATGATGTTGTATCAACCTCGTGTTGTTGTTGATGATGCTTGTATCAACCTCATGTTTTTGTTGATGATGTATTAGCTTTGTACTGATTGATGATGTTGTATTAGTGTTATATTAATTGATGTTGATGCAGATAATGATGATGATGCTACTCCAGCTCCATACTGTGAAAGATGATGATGAGAAAAACTTCTGATGATTTATAGATGTGCCAGTCAATGTTTTAGATGTTGATGATGATGCTTCCCTGTTTCTCTTCTGATTATGTTGTATTGGGTTGTGTTAGTAGAATACCCTTCTTGTTAAGGGGGAGTGTTGAAATATTGTAATTGTGAAGAATATTCTAATTATTATTGAGTTATTTTTATATATATCAAATCCCCTTTTATGGATTGATCATGTCGGGTCTTGGATATGACCAAATCCCCTTTTGTAGATTGGTCAAATTATGTTTATATAGTGGTAATTGAGAAGTCAACCCATAGGGATAATTAAAGTGGTTCTAACCACTAATTGGAGAATTCGGCCTTGCTTGATGAAGATATGCAACCCTAGCGCCTCCTAGCCAGTATAAATAAGAGATGATAGTACCTCATTCTTACACTCACTCAAGTCACTCATCTAGTGCACAAGTTTTAAAGGAAGTTGTTGTTAGAAGAAGGAGAAGAGAGAGGAGCATTATTAGTCTTGGATATTCTTGGTGGTTTGGTCTTTTATCTTGGCATTGTATTGGAAATCTATATTAATGAATTTTTTGTTGGGTTTTCTCCCCCATGAGTGTTTCCCAAGATAAAATGTTGTGTATCTTGTGATTGTGTTTCTTTCAGTGATCCTTCTTATGCTATTACTGTCTAGTAAATTGAAAAGAACTTAATAGAAGCTCTAAATTTAACACAACCAAGTGAACCAGAGGAAGGTGAATTCCTTTTTCACTCGCGTATGTGGGTGAAGGGTGCTCCGCTACATTTCATTGTATATAGTGGAATTCAAAAGAACTTGATCTTAGTAGAGGTCATCAAGAAGTTAAACCTACTGAAAAAACCATAGCCGCAACCCTACACCATCAGGTGGCTTCGCTAAGGAAGATATCTCCACGTCAGCCAACAGTGTCATCTACACTACGACATCAAGCCCTTCAAGGTTGAGGTATTGTGTGATATTTCCCCCCTTGAAGTTTGTGATGTTATTTTAAGCCAACCATACTTGTGGAAACGACACGATGTATATGATTCAAGACCTCGCAGTGTTATTATTACTTTGGGTAGACAATTTTACATGATACTAGAGGTAGCTCTACCTATCACCATTTCTTTAATCTTTGTTACGAAATCCAGGAAGGTCATTTACCAGAATGGGAAATTTATCTTCTTCATGATTTGATATCAAAGTGAGCAGAGGGTTGCAGCCACATCCATGGCCTCTGCATAGGTCCTCTCCACACAACAGAAATAGGTGGACAAGATCATGGAAGAAAACAAAGACATATTCTCCTCACCGACCATGGTACCGCTGCACTATCAGGTAGAGCATTCAATTTATCTAATCCCCGGTGCACCTCTACCCAATGGTCCAGTCTATCGCCACTCTAATGGAAAATGAGGAAATCAAGTGACATATCCAAGAGTTTCTTCAAAAGAGGCACATCTGACCCAACTCCTCACCTTGCAGGAAACCAATTTTACTTGTGCAAAATAAAGATAGGACTTGGCGACTATGCATTGATTATAGGGCCCTAAAAAAAATCATAGTGAGGAACCGGTACCCAATTCCCCGAATTGATGACCTTCTTGACCAACTCAAGGGAGCCAAGTTCTTCACTAAGATTGACTTGAAGTCTAGCTACCACCAGGTCCCAATAGGATAGACTGATGTATGGAAGACTTATTTCAAGTCTAAAGAAGGTATTTTCAAATGTCTAGTCATGCCCTTTGGTTTGACAAATGATCCAACAAATTTCATGAGATTGATGGATGATATATTGTCACCTTTCACCAATTCTTTTGTGGTGGTATATCTGGATTATATCCTCATCTTCAACAAGAATTGGGTAGAACACTTGCAGCATATTCAACAGGTCCTTCACACTCTGCGACAACCCAAGCTTTATGCTAACTTGGAAAAATATTCCTTCAACATGAACATGGTCCAATACCTAGGCTACATTGTTGATGAGCATGGTTTTCATGTGGATCTAGCCAAGATCCATGTCATTCGTGATTGGCTAGCTCCAACCACACTAACCGAGCTTCAAAGTTTCTTAGGACTTGCCAACTTCTATAGTAGGTTCATGTTGGAATTATCCCATATTGCATGGGCCCTCAATGAAGTGTCCAAGGGTGGTGGCAAGAAAACTTTTATGTGGGGGAATTCACAGTAGAAAGAATTCAATGATATGAATAATTGCTTGTTCTTAGCTACAATACTCTCCTTACCTGATCTACAACAACCTTTTGAGATTGAGATTGATGCCTTAGATTATGTCGTGGGCACATTTCTCACTCAACACAATCATCCAATGGCATATCATAGTGAGACATTATCAGATGTCATCTGTAATTACCCCACCTATGACAAAGAAATGTATTCCATTGTACAATGGAAACACTACATTCTTGGGAAGGAGACAATCATCCAAACTGATCACAAGCCTCTATAGTTCATGGAAACACAAGGAAAATTACAGAACGACCACCATCAAAATTGGTCCACATACTTGCAGCAGTTCCATCTCAACATCAAATATAAGACAAGGAGCACCAATCCTATCATCGAATGCCTCAATCGACCTCCAATTGTAGCCTTAACCTTGGTGCTCCACTCTTGTGTCCATGAGGCATCTGAGTGGCCCAAACTCTAGAAGAGCGACCCTGACTTCACTACCACTTACTAGATGATGGGCACATGCACGAATGTCAATGACTTTCATCTTCAGGACAGACTGTTATTCCATCTAGGACACCTATGTATTCCTTGAAGAGAGCGTGTGAAGCTGATTTGGGAATCTCACTACAGTCGGATGGCATGACATTTTTTCATGGAAAAGACCGTGGCATTACTAGAGAAGTATTTCTATTGGCCAAAACTACACCAGGATGTTAGCAAGTATATTAGCTCTTGCACTACCTGCGTCATTTCCAAACCAACCACTAAGAATCAAGGCCTGTACACCATTATGCCTACTCTCGACAGGCCATGGGAATCAATCTCGATGGACTACATGTCAGTCCTTCATTCAACCAATATCAGTTTTCTAAGATGGCCATCCTAACAACCTGCAAGAAGAATATCACAGTGGAGGCAACTGCCAAGATCTTCTTCAAATGGGTGTGGGTAAACTTCGGGATACCATAGGCCATCATATTAGATCAGGACATAAGGTTCCTAAGGACATTTTGGTCCACCCTCTGGTCACTTTTGGAAACCAAGCTCACCAAATCCATCGCCTTCCATCCCCAAACTAATAGTTAAACAGACTTTGTCAACAAAATGATCATGCCTATCTTGCACATGTACAACTCCAAACATCTACGCACATGGGATGAGAGTCTCCCCTTTGTTCAACGCAGCTACAATAGATCCCTTCATATCTCGACCGTCCACAGTCCCTTTCATATGGGGTTGGGATTTCAACCATTGGGTCCCATTGATGTCATCTCGCCCCTTGCATCCACACAGGTAGAATCATCCCATGCTCAGTCTGAGGCTAGAAAAGCTACCAAGTTTATTGAATGGATTTAACACACCTGACAATGGGTCCATGATATTTTATAGAAATCCAATGCTAAGCACAAACAATGCCATGATCAACATCGAGTGTCACACAGGTTTCAGGTAGGAGACAAGGTCTAATTGCATTTACATAAAGAGTGACTTAAATGACCCCATATAAAGCTTCATCCACTTCTCTATGGACCTTACACCATCAAAAAGGTTGTGGGTGACAATGCTTTTGAGAAAAGTATTCCCTATTTCCTTGGCCCACACCCAGTGTTCAATGTGGACCTCCTTCGACCATACTTCCCACCATTATTAGACACATCGAAGATCACAAAGTAGTTGACACCAAAAGAGCTCAACCCTAACTGCATGGAACATGAAGCCATTGATCAGATCAGAGACACTCATATTAAGGGCACTCATCAACAAAGGATCCAACTTTATCGATTTGTTAGAGCAGGGCAACTTCTGCACCAAGGTGAGCGACTCACTCGAGGCCAAGTTTAGCAGAAGTTTCCCCATATGATGGGGGTGCTCAATGCAATGGAGACCATAGATTCCTAATGGGGGAGGACTGATCCAGGTGGATATCGGTGGCTACCCACCTATTCCATTGATTCAAATAATAGTTTCCATTCTAGCAGTTGTTTTTACATTTTTTTGGGTCCCAAACTTATGGGGTTGTTTTGAGGCCCTAAACAACGATTTTTGGGCTCGAAAACACCAAGAAAATAGTAAAAGGCACATTCTAGGATAAATAGAATATGTACTCCTCGACTATACCTTTCCAACGGTGTATTGAGTGCCCCAAATGGAGATCATATGCAAAAGTTACGTCCTCGAGAAGTTGATGTATCAACTACCCCCATCGAGGCCCAAAAACCTTTTGGTGTTTCATCTCCTGGGGTTAGGGTTTTGGATGTTTGGGGTTTTATAATTTATGTTTTATGTTAAAAAGGAATTTGGAGCCTCATTGTACTCATTTTCTTGTGAATGAGCATAGTTGTCACATCACTTCTCAGAGATAAGCTGCCACCATTCAAGCAAGTTTGTTTCAGTCTGTATTTTAAAAGTTTCAATAGGTTCTCTTTATTAATAGAAATCAAGTTTTATTGTATCTATCTTTGTTTATTTTCTATATATATATATATTCCATTTCATTCCATTTATAAATCTGGATCAAAGAAGGCCATGAATTTTATGGGGGATGAACTATAAATTCTTCAACAGGCCATAACTTGTGATCGAGAATATCAAATCTGGCGTGAGAGGGATCGTTGGAAAGATGGAAAAGTGCAAAAGATGTTAGTAAAATATTTTTTACTATCTTTACCACTTAAATGTTCAAAAAATTCTAAGAACGGAAGCAGATGCAACTAAGCACAATTGAGGATATTTCCAATGTCTATGACTCATAGAATTCCTACAACATGAATCTGACTGCTTTAAGAGTCTTCTTAAGTTATGTCTATAATGTTCATATATTTATAATAAATATGTAGGGGAAATTTGAATTGTATTATAACAAAACAAAAGGAGGAGAAATGAAAAGTTGTAATCGAAAAAAAATAAAAATGAACAGTTACAGGAACTGAAGAGTCTCTCTTATTTTATAAAAGAGAATTCGTTGTATGAAGAGATGGAATTTGCTCCCATTGTAGTTTAAGATGGTAATATTATCTTTGATTCAATAAAGAGTAGAAGGAATTTCAGGATCATAAGTGTTTGCGACTGTATATGGAACTATTCTACATGGCTTGTTGTTTCATGAGTTTGTTGAATGATTTGTTATATAAATTATTTATGTACATGTTATTTAAGAGGCTTTTGCATTTATGATTTCTAATGGGTACAGTGATGGTGTTGCAAGTGTAATATGTAACTATTTACGTTTATATATGTTGCATTATTTCTTTCATATATTGTTGCATTATTGTTTATAATGAACTACTTCTCCAACCAATGATATCATCCTTTATTGTATCCATCTTTTATAATTGATCCTACATGATAAGTTAGAAATAGTTAGATTAGATAGTTTCTATTTATTTAATAAGATTAGATTTAGAATTAATTAGAATTATTTGGGGAACAATATACAATCTTTCCCTTTTTCTTTTAATTCATAGTGGCAACCAAGCCCACATACTACTTGGAATTTTTCATCCCAAATGAGAGTGAGTCTAATTGGGACCCACCATTGAGTATTTTCCCTTACCTACTTGATAGGCCATTTGAACCCGTCAACATGAACCAACAACACAAAAATAAAGAAACAACAACAAAAATGAGATGTAAACCCCAAATAACCCACAGACAGGGTTTAAATAGCAAATATTCCCAAGACACGGCGTGGTCCCCCCAAGAGACTAACACAACCCCTCATTCTCCCCCCAACACAAACATGGGTAAACAAAATAATTAATAAAAGGATTATCCCCTCAGTCTTCTCTCTCTTGTAATCATAGCCCCATATAACTCTTGTCCTTGTCTGTCTTGCAACCAACAATGTATTTTATTATTAAAAGTATTCAAATACATTAATAATTCGTGACTCGAAACTAGGGTATTACATTTACCTTTCGATCCTTCACTTAAACCTTGATTTGGAATAATGCATTTTTGTCTCCACTAGCCCTTGGCTATTGCAATATACTGTAGGTTATGGATTCATCCACATTGGAGATTTTTTCTACCACTATTTCATTTATCTTGGAGTCTTCATTGCTCATTTCTTGGACTTGTACCACTTTGGATGCAATTTCAAATGAAGTTTACATCACTTCTCATCCATGTATCCATCCACGTCATAGTGTTTGTAATGGCTATTAGGATCTCTCCTTTTTTGGACTATGGCTACAATATTATTTAATTTTTTTCATATTGGTCTCTTCTTGGCCCCTTTGTAGTTTGCCCATTTGGAATTCCAACTCAATGTAGAGAGCTTTCTTGCTCACTTCATCTATTATTTTCACACTAGGAAGTTATAATTTCCTTCAAATATGGTTGAATAGTTATCCATGGTACTTCACTACCATCCTCAACGTTTCCAAAGAGATACCCATCCTAATGGATCACTTCTAGGATTCCAACATGTATTCTTGTATGCCTTGTCCCTATTCTTGTTTGATCTATGGCCATTTCATGAACCACTCCTCTTTGTAGCCTGTGGGATAGAATTGTGATTTCAACAATGGCTTGAAATCCTCCCAAGATTAATGATGAATGGATACCAACCAACAATACACTTTGTGTGTTACAATTATTCAACCCAGCAATGATAATATTGCATCTTCTCTTCAATACATATTCAAGACAAGATACATATTTTTTTATATTAATATACATAAGGTTGTAGCTATATGCCAATGCACATGGCTTGAATTAAGTGTATGGATGTAACTTCTCCTTAATTCAATTAGCTTGGAAATCATAGGGGAGTGTTGTAGGAAGTGGTTTACTCATCACCCAAGTTGATATTGCAAGCCAACAAACATAGAAAACACATTTTAATGTTCATGTTTACCCATGATTAAAATGATTTGTTGGTTGTAGTCATATGGTTAAATAAAGAATTCCCAATTACTCTCAATGAGAGATTCAGTAAGACAACAATAGTGCTATGATGCCAACCAACAATTAAATTGAAAGAGAAATCAAATTATAGGTAGTATGTATGTGTTGTGTATGTTTATAGTTTTTTTTTAAACCAACTCACCAAGGAAAATACCTTGAGTATAGGTGTTAAAGAAATATTTGAATTTAAGGAAAACTAAGCCAACAATTATAGGAATGAGTAATAGTGTTCTAGCATAGTGTACATAGTAAACCAATAATACATTAAACCCATAGTCAAACAAGTGTCAACATAGTGATAAATTACAATGATTTTAGTGATGTGGTAGTTAATGGGTATTAAATTCACAGTGTTGGAATTAATTAACACTAGAACTAAGAAAACATATAGATAATCACATGCATACAATAATTAAACACAACATAGACATAAATATTACCTTGGATAAAACTTGAAGGAAAAATTGTAGCATCGAATGGCTTTCCTAGCCTTTATTTCTCAACAATTATAGAATTACAATGGTGGTTTGGCTCTCTAGAGAATTACAGATTACAAACTTAGAATTTTTCTTAGCAAACGCTCTCTTCTCTACCAAAGAACCTCTTCTTCAATACCATGCAAAATTTTATATGTAGAATTGACTTTCTAGGAGCAGTTGGAATGCCAAGCATCCCCAACTCTTCATCTCCCTAACTCCAACACTCTTGTTGGGTATGTATTATATTCTTTGCATGAATAGAAAAGATTTTTTTTCCTCGGGAAACATGTCTCATTTTTTGCCTCGATTTTTGTGTCCATTATTGGGTGGTTTTTCGGCACATGTTTTTTTTTTTATGGTTTTCTATTTTCAGTTAAGGAATTAGGGTTGTTGACTAATACAGGTCATTGGGTTAGGTTTTTGGATGTCACTGGATCCTATATGTATATTGTATTGTAAACAATGTATGGTGTGAATGAATATAGAATATGTTGGTTTTCCCGGTTTGGGTTTACAGGGGAAAAATCTTTGTGTAATGTGTGTATTTGCCATTGTATATTTTCTAATCATTTACTGAAAATGTGTTTGTAGTAAATAATTGTACAAGTTTAAAATACACATTTGGTATCAGAGAAATTATTAGCTTCAGGGGGATTCCTTTGTGGTCAAGGGTTTGGCTCAAGATTGTGATAAGCCTTGTTACAATGGAATATTTGCGGTATTGATTATTTAGGTGAAGATAAATGGCGAGTCGTTCGAAAATGGAGATCGAGAAGTTTAATGGGAAAAGTTTTGAGATTTGGAAGCTCAATATGGAATATATGTTGGTGGATAGAGATCAGTGGATCGTGGTGGATCCAGGTACTGCACCTACAAGAATTTCAACAGATGACTGGAAAAAGTTGGATCGGAAGGTGAAGAGCACAATCTAACTATGTCTCTCAAATTCAGTATTATTGAATGTGTCAGAGGAATCTATAGCCACGGATTTATGGGATAAGTTGGGGAAGTTGTATCAGTCTAAGTCCCTAGTAAATAAACTATTCCTGAGAAAGAAGTTGTATAACCTAAGGATGAGAGATGGAGACTCAATGGAAGAGCATTTGAACACCTTCAATACTGTGGTAAGTCAGTTAGTATATGTTGAGATTAAAATTTTAGATGAAGACAAGTGCATCAGTTTACTGTTCTCTTTACTAGACTCGTGGGATAGTCTAGTTGTGGCCATAGGTAGTAATAAAACTGCCTTGAAGTTTGATGAAGTGGTCTCATCCTTGTTGTCAGAGGATATGAGATAGAATAACATGGAAGGACAGAGCATAATGCATTATTTGCAAGAGGATGCTCCCAGAAAAGAAATATATCTAAGTCCTCAAGTGGGAGATCTAAGTCTAAGGCTAGATCTAAATATACCAAAAAGTTTGTTAAGGTATGTTGGAGATGTGTAAAAGAAGGGCACTACAAGAAGCAATGTAGATCAAAAGTTGAGAAAAATAAGGGATCTAAAGAAGCTCTTTCTACAAAAGAAAAGATCTTCAAGGAAGGAGGGGATGTGTACTTGGCTTCTTCAAGAACACATGCAGATCATGAGACATGGTTGGTTGACTCGGGTGCATCCTTTCATATGACTCCCCATAGGGAGTGGTTCTGTGAATATGAAAGGTATGATGGAGCTAATGTTTTATTAGGTGATGACTTGACAACCATAATCATAGGACGAGAAAAAGTCAAGTTGAGGCTCATAGATGGAGTGATTAGAGAACTACTTGGTGTTCTTCACATCCCAAGATTGGATGGAAATTTGATTTCTGTAAGAAAAATGGATGATGCATGGGTAAGAACAATATTTGAAAAGGAAACATGTAGGATGGTTCAAGGAACAATGGTGTTGCTGAAGGGAGTTCGGTTTGGAACTTTGCATAATATGCAAGGAAGCACTATTAATGATGGGTGTTATAGTTCCATTGCTCTTGATATTGGAGTTGAAGAAGAAAAAACCCCTATAGTCTCTGGAGAAAAGGTTATGTTGTGGCATCAAAGACTAGGGAATATCAGAGAGAAGGGTCTTCGACTACTACACAGTAAAGGTATGTTTGAAGGTATGTCTAGCTACTCTCTAGATTTTGATTTCTGTGAGCATTGTGTATATGGGAAGAAGAATCAGATAAGATTCCCCTTTGGTGCAACAATGGAAGAAGGAATTTTACATCTAGTTCACAATGATGTGTTTGGACCTATGTCGGTTCCATAATTTGGAAAATTTGTGTACAACATCTCATTTATAGATGAATTCTCGAGGAATACTTGGATATATTTCCTTAGGAACAAATATGAAGTCTTTGACAGGTTTAAAGAGTTTAAGGCTCTTGTTGAGAATCAAATAGAGAAAATAATTAAGGAGTTGAGGATAGATAATGGTGGAGAGTTCTACGGGAATAAATTTGAATAATTTTGTAAGAAGTGTGATATATCAAGGAAGAAGACTACTCCATATACACCTCAGTAGAATGGAGTGTTGTTGCAGAAAGGATGAACATGACGTTGATGGAAAAAGCAAGGTGCATGCTCAATGGTGTCGGGTTAGAGAAATAATTTTTGGTAGAGTCAATGGGTATTGCATGTTACTTGGTCAATAGATCACCCTTGTCAACAATGGATGACAAGACTCCACAAGAGGTAGGGACTGGTAAGATATATTCTCTCACACATCTCAAGGTATTTGGTTGTGAGGCTTATGTTTATGTTCCAAAGGAAAACAAGAGTAAGCTAGATAAGAAGGATGAAAAGTTTATCTTTATTGGGTATAAAGATGGTCTTAAAGGTTATAAGTTTTGGAACCCAGAAACTAAGAAGGTTGTGTATAGCCGAGATGTGATATTTAGATAAATAAAAGATGTTGTCAAACATGATGTCCTACCAAGTAAGGAAGAACTAGATAAAATAGAGTTTGATTTAAAGGATGATGAATTAGACTCTATAGAAAAACATGAATCAAAATAAGAAGATCCCCATACTCCAGTATTGAAGAGATTGGTTGGGGAAAGAAGGAAACTGGAAATGTATATTCCATCTAATTTCTATTCAAATTTTTCTTTGTCTATTAATGATGATGATCCTAGAACTGTTAGGGAGGTAGTGGATTCATAGGATGGAAAACTCTGGAAAAAGGCCATGGATGAAGAAATGGAAGCCTTGGATAAGAATGAGGCTTGGGATTTAGTGGAGTTGCCAACTGGAAGAAATCCCATTGGAATTTTTTATCACTGAGAGTCACCCTCAGATTGCAAGAGGATAAGTCCAGTACCCATCAAAATGTTTGTGGAGGTAGGTTTATGAATGGAGGGCAAGTGGAAAAAGATCAGTATGAGAATGTTTTAACATAGAATATGGACAATCAATGCATAGGGAAATGAGGTCCTGATTAACTTCAGTCAATGGTTTAAGGTTAAAGGTGAGAAAAAGGAAGACTTAGTGAGAAAGGTGGACAAGTCTGCCATGGGCATCCGGCCTTCAAGCGGCTTGGTGAAGAAAAACTTAGGCACAAGAGCACTCTTGAACTTAAATTTTAGACACTGAAATATATCACAACAACATAATAATCAAACCTCCATTGCTATGTGACTACAAAAACTCTTCTAGATCCTCCATGCACAAGCATTTTAGCATAAGAAGAAACAAGGTAATAAAGAAAATACTAAAACTAGTCACAACAGTATTATAATCAAACCTACATTACAATACAACTACAACCCTTGTTTGGATCCTCCATGCACGAGTGTTTCAATGCAGATTAAACAAGATGATGAAATAAACTAACTTCTATTAATGCGAAAGTCTCATGTCTCATGAAAAAACAAAGAACAACTCTGTTATCAAAATATTACAAAATAGGGAGCTCTGCTCAACCAGTTGACGACCCTAACAAAATATTGAACTGATCTATTTATACTCATATCAGTCCACAACTACCAAGAATGTGATCTAGCCATCTCATTCAAGGATTTATGTCTGTGCATCCTTCTTTCAGACTATGAGTGTATCCTTCTGTCAAACGCGAGCTCATATCAGCATGGGCCTGCAGGAAAAACTGTCCATAGGGGTATCTCAGGCTGACAATTTTGTCTCCATGGCCAGACCCTCCATGCCTTCTATTTATGGAGTGAGTTGAGGTTTCAACCACCAATCCTTTTTCATTAACTATTTTTTTTCTCGGGATTTCAACGAGGCTTAATGCCTAGGGGGAGACCATGTGCTTCTCTCATATTTTTCATTTTATAAGCACGTGAATGCACAATTCACCACCTTCCGCCACGTAGCTTTTTTATTGTACCACATTTTTTATTGTGGGATCTCTAAAGGATTTTAACGCTCGAGCAAGTTGCATCCCTGCAATGAAGCATGGTCATTGATCTAGTTGCATTCCGCGATCTGGGAATCCCTGCCAATTTAGCACCCCCACTAAAGTTTATCCGCCTGCCAACTTTAGGATCATTCTAACCACGCTTGGAGATGGTGCTAATTTTGGTGATGAACAAGAACACTTCCCATATGATGATCTGACATGGTGGTTTGACGTCACTAAGCTGACGTGTCATGAAAAGAGAGGTGACACGCATCGACACCAGATGGATTCCATGTGTCATGACAGATGAGAGTGCCACATGTATGAACTGATGATTGCCACATACTTTGACACTTCAGAGCTCGAGGGTGGTTTGCATGTAGATATGGAGCTCCGAAGTGAATGATGATCATTGATATGAGGAGGAGACGCAACAGGGATCGATGGAGTTTGGGAGAAAACACTCCGGATGAAAGCAAGAGGGGAGAAGCTAAAACTCCCAAAGCCCAGATTTTTGAAGTAAATCATGACTGTTCGATGGAGAAGGACGTGTGGTGCTTGATCTTTAACTCCAGGAGAAAACACTCTAGATGAAATTGGGACTGAAGAAGATAAAACTCCCGAAGCCCAAATTCCCGAAGTAAATCATGACCGTCTGATGGAGAAGGACGCGTGGTGCTTGATATGCAACTCCAGGGCTTCTGCCTAGCCACTAATCCTCACGCAATTTTGAAATTCCGAATGCACGAGAGCCGCTAATATGAACTGTATATGGGATATTTGCCATTGAAACATGAACATGTATGTTTTCTTGTGTTTCAAGCCTGAAATAGACTACTTTGAATGATGCACTTTGAGCTCATGGTTGTTACCTATGCAGACCAAGGACTTGGTTGTCCTGCAACCCCTTGACAACTTTATGTGATAACATAAGAAAATGGGTATTTAAAAACAAGATGAATGAAAAAGGAAAAGTGGAGAAATACAAAGCTCATTTAGTAGCAAAGGGTTATTCCCAGGTTGAGGGAATTGATTTGGGTGATATTTTTTCTCCTGTTGCCAAGTTAACTTCTATTAGATTTGTTTTATCTGTTGCTACTGCATTTGATTTTGACTTAGAACATATGGATGTGAAGACAACATTCCTACATGGGGATCTAGAAGAAGAAATACATATGAAGTAGCCAGAAGGATTTGTAGTGAAGGGAAAGAAGGAGCTGGTATACAAGCTGAAAAATTACTTGTATGGTTTAAAAAAATCACCAAGGATGTGGTATAAAAAAATTGATACTTATATACTAGTACTTGGCTTCACAAGAAGAAAAGAGGATGTTTGTGTGTATTTTAAATTAATTGGTGGTCATTTGATTTATTTGGTCTTGTATGTGGATGATATGTTGCTGATAGGAAACAACAATGAGATTATCCAGGATGTGAAAACTCAATTGTCCTCTAAATTTGACATGAAGGATCTCAGTGCTGCAAATTTAATTTTGGGCATGAAAATTAAAAGAGATTGGGAAAATAGGAAACTCTGGTTAAATCAGAGAAAATATGTCTAGACAATATTGTAGAGGTTTAATATGCAGGAATGTAAACCAGTCAAGGCCCCTATTCATGTTGGTGTAAAGTTATCTACGGATCAGTGTCCCAAGACACAAGAAGAGGAGGACATGTCTTTTGTTCCATATGCCAGTGCAGTTGGTAGTTTGATGTATGCAATGGTCTGTACTAGATTGGACATTACACATGCAGTGGGATTTTTTAGAAGGTATATGTCAAAACAAGGGAAGGTGCATTGGACATCAGTAAAAAGGGTTTTCATGTATTTCCGTGGAACTGCTAGCTATGGATTTTTCTATCAAGGAAGACTGGGATTGGACACAATGTTGGACATACATGACTTTGTGGATGTAGATTGGGCTGGAGATCTGGATCATAAGAGATCTACAAGTAGGTATTTGTTTAACCTATTTGGAGGAGAAATCAGTTGGATGAGCAAAAGACAACTTGTAGTGGCACTTTAAACTACATAAGTTGAATACATGGTAGCCACTCATGCAAGAAATGAAGTAGAATGGTTACAAATATTGTGTTCAGATATTGGGTTGGAACAACAAGTTGTAAGGATATATTGCGACAATTAGAGTGCAATTTTTCTGGCGAAGAACCCAGCTTATCATTCAAATACAAAACATATTGATGTGCAATATCACTTTGTGAGAGACATGGTTGAAGAAAATAAGGTGTTTTTGATGAAGGTAGACACTTTGTAGAATGTTGTAGATTCATTAAAAAATCTGTGAGCACTGAGAAGTTCTCTTAGTGTAGAGGATCTATGGGCATTGTTGCTCTAGATTGTTGACTATGTAACCCTGTAACCCCCTGTATGCAAAGAAAACAACAAATGGGAGAATGTTGGGTATGTGTTATATTCATTTTGAGAATTTTTTTCCTCGGGATTTCCTTTTTTGCCTCGTTTTTCATGTGACCTCGATTTTTGTGTCCATTGTTGGGAGATTTTTCAGCACATGGGTTTTTGTCGATGGTATTATATTTCCGGTTAAGGAATTATGGTTTTTGACTAATCCAGGTCATTGGGTTAGGGTTTTGGATTCTGTTGGATCCTATATGTATATTGTATTGTAAATAATGTATGGTGTGAATGAATATAGAATATGTTGGTTTTCCCGGTTTGGGTTTACAAAGGAAAAATATTTGTGTAATGTATGTATTTTCCAATGTAACTTTTTTGTTCTTTTACTAAAAATATGTTTGCAGTAAATAATTATACAAGGTTAAAATATACAATTCTTTCCATCTATCCTTTTGTTGGTATTGCTATATTTCACAACCCCTTTGCTTTATTTGTTTGTTTCTTTTATTTGTTTTTTAAAATTCTTTTGTTCTTTCCTTATCAATGTAGAAATTTGAAGGTGAGAAATAATGGATTGAAGCAGTGTGGATCTCTTCACATTATCAACCACATCTCTCGAGCTTTCCATCAACTTTATAGCCTCAAGATTTTCTTTTTTAACCAATCTTTTGGTTTTGTTGAGTTTTCTTCATTGAGTTGAGCCATTAAGTCCATTTAATGATTTTGCAGATCCATTTCAGATAAATTACATATCAAAACTTTTATATTGTCGTATATTTTTATTACAAAATTTATTTCCTTATATGACTCTTTACGTGCATATGACCAACGAATTTTGTTACAAAATCATTGGATCCATTCTAGTCACTTTTCTACTCTCTTTTTGTTGTCAATATAGGTGTCGCTAATAGTTTCAGATGGAAAAAGGATGACTTGTTAACTTCTCTCTGGGATATGATGCTACCACATCCTTGATGATTAAAATGTTTAAGTGAAGAAGAGTTGGTGACATCCCAAAATTATTTCTAATCTCTATAGTTTTATTTTTGTTTCATGGCTTAATGGTAATGAAATATGTAGTTTTATCCCTATTATTTTGTTATTGATATAGGTGGGTTTGTTGAATGAAGAAGGTTTTTTAGACTTGATGCTTCTGGTAATGAGTGAAAAACTTCACTAATTAGTCTAAAGATAAAGAAATATAGATTTGAAAAAAAAAAACTATGTCAAGAAGACACATAATAAGAAAATTTCATGGCACAAATACTTGTCTGCTTTATTCATTCTTTTTTTTCTTTTATAAAGAATATAGATTTTGGGCAGTTGTTTTCTTTCCTAAAAGAAAGGAATAGACTTGGTAATTCCATGTACATTCCATTTTTACCATTGAAACTTACTACTTATTACATCGTGAAAAATGATTTCAACACTTTTCTAAATTATCCTAGTTGGTAATCACTTTGAACAAGTGTGAATGTCAATCATGTCTTTGTACACAAGATAAATTTATCTCCATTCATGGCTTTTGTTAATTCATCCACTACATTATCCTTTGATTTTCAATTTGTTAATTTCACCACACCTACTTCCCCCATTTCCCTGACAAACTAGTACTTCACATCAATATGCTTACTCTAGGAATTATAGGTTGGCTTATTGGCCATTGCAATGACACCTAGGTATTGCATTCCATTTCCAAACTAACCAATTTGATACCAATACTATTGCATAATCTTAATAAAACATCAATTTCATCATATTGGGGGATTTTTGAAGTAAAAAATGGGCCTCAAGAAAAAAAATGCACTATCAAAATCAACTTTAAAAGAACCAATAAGATTCAAGGTGATGATGTCAACCATAAGGGTAAATATTTTTGGAGGGAAAGGAAGAAAACTGTTTTTTTTAATCATATTCTTAGAATTATAGGTTGGCTTTTTTACCATTGCAATGAGACACAAGTATTGCATTCTATTTTCCAAACTAACCTATTTGATACCAATATTATTGCATAATCTTAATAAAGAATCAATTTCATCATATTAGGGGAATTTTGAAGTAAAATTTGGGCCTGAAGACAAAATGTACTATCAATATCAAATTTAAAAGAACCAATATGATTCAAGATGATGATATCAATTTTTGGAGCAAAAGGAAGAAAACTATTTTTTTAAATCAAAATTTCATCTTATCTATTTATAGTTTTTTTTTTGTTTTTTTTTTAATATATAAATTATATATATGTATTTCCAGTTTATCTCACTACATGTCTGTCAAGAGCATGGAAAGTGGGTACTCGTTGGATGTAGAAATTAATTCCACATCCAACCAGTGCCCACACTTGAAATTTGAGTTAACTTTTAAGGAGATAAGTCAAAAATACGATTATAAATAGTTTTCTTTCTTTCCCTTTGAAAATTCAGAACTCTTCTTTTATTATTTTCCTTAGGAGGCACATTTTAGACCTCAAATTTCGCCTAATTAGTAAATTTAGACTAATGAATAAGAATCCAGACTAAGAAAGTGCGAATTTTGATTTTGAAAGTGTGAATATTGGTGTTTCTAAAGTGCAAAATTGGATTCCAAAAGTGTGAATATTGGGTTTTGGAAATGTGAATTTTGATTCCAAAAGTGTGAATTTTTAAATCTGAAAATGTCAATTTTAATTATGAAATTGTGAATTTCAATTCCAAAAATGTTAATATCAAATTGCTACAATGTATATTTGGATCCAAATTATATTGAGAACGACATGAGGGAAGAGATATAACAAGGAAACACACAGAGACATTGCAAGAAACAAACTAATATAGTTAAACTCAGATTTTATTAATTATTATCTGGAATACAAAAGACTGTAAATGCGCACACAAGCTAGCTAGAATGGTGGTAGCTTATCTTTGAAGAGAGAGATGTGTTGGCTACACTCATTCGAAAGAATTTGACTACAAAGAGGACGAAAATGAATTTTAACATAAAGCATCAATGAGAAAATCCTAAACATTAAAAATCCTAACCCTAGAAGATGAAACACCAAAAGGTTTGTGGGCCCTGATGTGGTTAGTTGATACATCAACTTCCTGGAGTCACAACTTTTGCATACGATATCTGTTTGGGATGCTTGGTAATCCGTCAGAAAGGTCTAGTTGAGAAGTGCACATTTCACATAACCTATCATATTCCTTCAACTACATGGTAGCCAATGTCGCGCCAAAAAAACATCATTTAGGGCCTCAAAATGACCTTGGAAGTTTGTGACCCAAAAAACTGTAGAAAAAGTATCAAGATGTGGAACCATTTTGAATTAATGGAATAGGTGGGTGGAAACCAGTATCCACCTGGATCAGTCCTCCCCCTTGGTAAGAAATGGTCCCCATTGTGTCAAGTTCCTCCATAATATGGGGAAACTTCTGCTAAATTTGACTCCTGGTGAGCCACTTGCCCAAATGAAGAAGTTGCCCTACTTTGATGACTTGATAGAGTTGGATGTCCTCCTAGCAAGTTCCCTTCATATTGATGTCCATGATCTGATCAACTATCGTATGTTCAATGTAGTCAGGAATGAGTTCTTTAGGAGCCAAGTGCTCAAATGCGTCCGAAGTGTCCAAGAGAGGTGGAAAATATGGTCCAAGAAGTTCCACATTAAATATGACGTGCAAGCCAAGGAAAGGGGGAATAATTAATTCAAAATCATTCTCACCCACAACCTTGGTGATGGTGTAAGGCTTGTGTCAGAGTGGTAAGAGATTATGATGGGGTCCTTTGAGGTTCTCTTTCTGCAAATGCAACCATACCTTATATCCCATCTGAAACTTGTGTGGCACTAGATACTAATCGTGGTGCTTCTTTTACTTGGAATTGTCTTTCTGCAAAATATCATGAAATTCTTGTTGGATGTGTTGGATTTGTTCAACAAATTTGGTTGCTTGATCAACCTTGGTATGAACATATGAGGACTCTTCATGTCCAGTTGCAATGGGAAGATATACGTCAATGGGGGCTAATGGTTGGAACCCCAAGCACACATAAAAAGGGATGTGGACAATAGAGTTGTGCATGGCTCTGTTGTAGCTATGTTGAACATAAGGAAGGCTCCCATCCCATGTGCATGGATGTTTTCACGACATGGCTAAAACTGTTTGTATCTGGGAAATAACATCAATGCCACCACGATGACATCACAATCATGACCCCACCATATACCCATGGCACCCACATGGCACTGCCATGTCATCAAAGTATTTGTTTCATGGGTGTGTTTGGAACCTTGGGCCTTAATTATGCTAGCTAGTGGGGATAAAAGTGTTTGTTGCGGGCTTATTATACCCACTAAGGTGTAACATGTTGTCTTGAGACATCAATTAAACATGAATAGACAAGATATATTGGAAGGGACAAGGATTAATGGATGAACATAGTGAAGATTAAAAGTTCTCATGATGTGGGCAAGCTGGACAGTACCTGACACAAATCAATTGTGCGACTAAATAGGCTATGATCAAAACTTAAGTCAGAATTTAGTTAATGTGATTAGTGACATCCTATGATGGTTGGTCCTGACCAGCACTACCATATCCCATATTTACTCCTTTGTACAGTGAAGGGAAACTAGTCCATGGCATTAAAATTAGCCCAATTATCCGCAGTTTAAATGTTCTATGTTTTTTTCTCTTTTCCAGTGATATTATCTATTTATTTTTTCTCAAAATTTAGGAGAAATTGTTGGATCTGCATATTTGAGTGGTTAAATCTGTATAATCCGAGTGAACAAAGAGTTTTTTAGGATTATATTTTAATATGAAAACTGCATTAGGTATAAAACTTATTACTCAATGTTTCAATCCCATAGTTGGGATCATCTTCAGGAGTATGTTAAGCTCATCAATTGACAATTCATATTTTTTCTTTAAATAATAATAATAATCCATGTCTTATTAATGAAGCTGACCTTATATGTTTGGATTATTATTACTATTTCTCATGAGATTGTGCAATATAGGTTTCCAGGCTTCACTAATTTTTAATCCTTCATCCCTATTTAGGTTTTTCCTTTCTAGCTCAATTTATATGGCCTCCCTTATCTTCCTTTCCCCATAGTGTTCCATTTTAGTGATGAATTTAATATTCTCAATTCATATGTGGTGCCCTGCTTCTTGGGAGTATTCTGCCAGGGCCTCTTTTTTACTTCGATTATGTCTAATGTTAGTGCAATGTTCTTTGAGTCTAACTTAAAAGGATCTCCCTGTCTTACCAATATATTGTTTCCCACATGAGAAGGGGATTACATATACACCACTTTGTAGTCTAGGGTTTATGGTATCCTCTGCATGGTCCAACATCTTCCTTAATGTGCCGATAGGGGAGAATGATACCTTGATATTGCCTTTTCTTAAATTTTTTGCAATTTTTTCTATAGTCCCTGTAATGTATGGAAGGTTTATGTTTCAATCTCCCTCCTCATTTTTATTGCAACTGTTCCAGTTTTCTCTTCTTTCCTTAAGACTACCCTGTTAAATTGCTTTTCATAATAACCATTTCTTTTAAAATGGTAGTCTTAAAGAAAAAAGATGAATTGCCAATTGATGAGCTTAACATACTCCTAAAAATGATCCCAGCTATGGGATTGAAAAGTTGAGTAATAAGTTTCATAACTAATGCACTTTTACTATTAAGATCTAACTCTCTACTGTGTAAGCAATAAAAAAATAGTTTTTGAGGATGTTGAATCCATGTATGCATTCAGAAATGCAATTTAAACAACATTAAATTGTGATTTCTCCCATATTTAGATCATCGTATTTAAGTGAAAAATGACAAAATGTAGAACGTTTAGACTATGTCACCATGGGGGAAAATTGGGAAGGATTCAGGTGGCCAAATAAGAGGTCACAGTACTACACCCATATGTGGATGGTTCCATGAATAAAGAAGCATGTTGCATCAACGTCGATAGTTCAAGAGGCCCCAAGACAAAGAAAGGGTCTCTAGTAGTAGTGGGACAATCAAAGGAAAAGGAGCACATCTTGAGGGGAGGAATCGATGATGCCAACACTGATGAGGGATTGAGATAGTACAAGGGGACAAGAGACAAATTAGTTCATTAGAAGGACCATGTTCAAATTGGTTGGGACAAATGGGCATTGAAGGTGTTTCACCCAGGTATATGATACTGTGGCAATTTCTTCGCAACAAGACCATAACTCATGGTGAACATATACTTGGTTTCATCAATATTGTCCATCCCCACCATAATTTTCTACCTCAAGTTGGTCTGCAATACATCATCAATCATTAACCATCACTTTCATTTCTCTCTTCCCGCCTACTAGTGCACCCTCCATATCCATACTTCACTACATATCTTCCATTAGACTCTTCGGTGAAATAACAAGTTTGGAACCCATTTGCACTATAATATTCTTCAATACCACCCCACAGTGTGAATCTAGTGAATGGATAAAACACCCTTCTAAGTATTGATTGCGGTGGATGACTTGTTACAATAAGGTGGAGTGTGCCTTAAGTAAGCATCGCCATAGAGATGTAACAACTAGCTCTAGGACCTATGAATACATGTAAAACTAGTTATGATCTAAAAATGTAACTGGCCTATGGGTTGAGGTGGTTCCCATGGGGAACTTAATATATAAGGTTTTAAGTAGAGAGATAAGAAAGGAGAGGCTTGTTAGAGAGACCTTAAGAGGAATCTTCAAAGAGAAGAAAGTTGTAGAATATGTATTACACTTTCCCAGTTTTGTAATGGAGACTGTAATTGTGATGTCTGTCATGTAAAGATCCTACTATTATGAGGAAGTAATGGAGGATCAATAATGTTTTAACTCATATTTTTCTTATATGTGATGCTTGTTGTGATCTTTAGTGTTTATCTACAATCTTTAAGGGATCTTTAATGCATCTTTATAATAATGTTTGAATCTACATACATGGAATTATATTACAAGTTTTTTTTTCTAAGACAAAAACCATTGTATTGATATTTATAGTGGAAATCAAATACACATTAACGATCCCTTTGAATTTTAACATTAGCATCTATTGCCTTTATAAACTACCTCTATCAGATGATACTATAGCTCCATAAATTGTTTTCTAAGTTTTAATATGGATTTAGATATATGGTAAGTTTACCTATGTCATCTAAAGTGAAATTGAAGAACAAGAGAGGTTTCTTTCATGCACCTAGATTTGGGATTTCATGTGAATTTGAAGGAAAATATGCCTTAGAGTAAAATGCATGCCCTAGTCTCAATTTTGACCCAATGGAGTAGTTCAATTTGCAAAAGGTGTAGTTTGTGATATTACTCATGTCTATAGCATTATATTGGAATTTGGTGAAGGGTGAAATACACATTTTGGTTTGGGGTTACATGCTTGAACTAATATGTATTGTTACATATACAACTCTGAAATTATTTATAGTTATAGATGATAGAATAATGATTCCACAAGTGAAATATTGTGGTTGTGGACTATTGTTGTATATGAAGATACCCAATAGAGTATTTATGCAAGAATGCATGTATATTACGGTTTAAAACTAGGGTTGCATATAATTTGTCATTGCTAAAGGTAAATAGACTGCTTAGAATTTTTTTTGTTCCATTAAGGACCAACCACCTTAATATTAGGTAGGGAAAAACAAATATAATTGGTACATAATTCAGCCAATTCCCACTTCAGTATGAAAATTTTGAAAATCCATGTTTAATGAAAATTCAAAAATTTGACCTCTTTTACTTGAGGTTTACGATATTGATTTCCCATAAAATTTGAACCTTATGAGTGAATATAAAATATCATTTGTAGTAGAATATATTTCACTTCTGTAAAACCAAAATCACTAGGTAACCCAAGAAAATGAAAACTCAAACAATGTGCTTTGTTGGTGGGTTTTAGTCACAAGGGTGGTTAAACCCCTCTTAAGCTCAATAGTTGTGGATTGAGCCTCAAGACAAATGGTGATGAATTTAAACCAAACCCTAGAACTATTTGCGTATATTAAATCCTACTTTAGATAATATATAAAAATCCAAAGCATGAAATGAAAGATACCTAACATGAAATTTCATGAAATTATGCACATTATGCACATTATGCACATTGTCCTTGTAAATTTCATGAAAACAAGGTATTGAGGAAAATGCATGCCCTATTAGGGAAAAATGAAGGATGTATATATGTTGTTGTGTCCCCAAAATTTGGTGAAGGGTGAAATATACATTTTGGTTTGGGGTTAGATGCATGAACTAATATGTATTGTTGCATATACAACTCATAAATTCTTTATAGTGATAGATGATATATCAATGATTCCATTAGTGAAATATTTTTGTGTGGACTGTTGTTGTATATGAACATACCCATTAGGGTATTTATGCAAGAATGCTTTCATATTACAGTTTAAGGCTATGTATATATAAATATGCAATATTTGGAATATATATATATATATATATATAGAGAGAGAGAGAGAGAGAGAGAGAGAGAGAGAGAGAGAGAGAGAGAGAGAGAGAGTGTTATGTACTAACTAACACATAGCACACTCTCTCTCTCTCTCTCTCTCTCTCTCTCTATATATATATATATATATATATATATTCCATACATTTTCCCCTTTTTTTAGAGGGTTGACTTGTTCTGGACCGAGAAAAAAAAATTATTATTCCTGCGTCGATATAATTATACATTACTTCGTTCTCTTTCTTCTTGAATGATTTTAGCATCATACAAATTCCATCGTTTATAATATATCCTCCAATCATTGAACACCAATCTCTTCCTAATACAACTCCATATGTTGGAGGCAAGTCTAGTACTATAATAGTAAAAATTGTTGTGATGTGAGGAGATGCACTTATCTATGCACATAAATATTTTATCTTGCCACAGATTGGGACCTTTCTTGAATCAATCGCATATATAATGTCCCTAGTATCATAGTACTTGGTACATCCCATTCTAAATGCTTCCATGACTAATAGAGGCATAATATTGTTTGTAGCTCCACTATCAACCAAACAATTTTGCAATACAACATCATAATTTTCTATGGTTATGTAGAATGGTGGGACTTTACCCCTTGGACTAACTAATGAATTGTTGCATGGACTTTACGAAAACAAATTCATTTCTTGTATTTGAATCATCAAGTATCTTTAGAATATTTTCACTTTGTTCTGGTATCTTCACCACCTCCAAGAAAGGAAAGGTAATTCTATGTTTATCTAAATCGTCAATCACATTATAATTCATCTATTGTGGAGTCTTTTCCTAACTAGAAACTGCTTGTTGCTTTGTTGGTTCTGCAATATTCTCTTTTGTCTTTTATTTTTTTTGGGTGCTTCTTTTGTTTTGAACTTATTCACTTGTGCTCTTGTTTGGAAAAATTCTCTAATGACATATTAGGATCTTCTTGTTCATAAAAAATATAAAAGGATGATGTTCCTTCATCCATTTGTACTGACTCTAAATTTTCATCTTGAGTGATGTCTGCCTCTTGATCATCATTCTCAAAATTTTCTATTTAATAATCTCTTCTAATACCATGATATTAGGGTTTGGCACTCTTGGTGCCCTGGGTCTATGCTCTTCATTTCTGTCATTTTTTATCGTTTGTTCTTGCAATGGAACTCTAGCATTCTGGTTTGGTGGAATGTTAAGCCCTAAATCATGGCACATTACCCCTTAATTGGGGAATATTATATTAGTAGTGTTATTTTATTTATGTAGGCTTGGGTCCATTAGTTGTAATTATACCTCCTAGTCTCCTATATATACCAAGGAGACCTTTTCATTTGGAATCATCTTGTATTTGTGAATTCATGTGATGTATAAGGAGGTTTCCCCCACAAAGAGGATTATTATCTGAATTTGTCTCTTTTTCAAGGTGTGGAGTACTTATTCTGAGGTTTTTATGCTATTTTGATATTTTGTTATTAACATTTGGTATCAGAGCTAGACAATCTTCTAGACTATCTTCTTCAAAACAAGTCTTCTTGGAATTTTCGCTACAACTTTGTTTCTGGAAGGTTTTGGGATATGGAATTTATATGATGTATAGGAGACATATAGAGATAGCTTGGGTCCAAATTTTAGATCTTTGTTCGTTATATTTTTGGAGATACATTATGTTCAAGTTAGGGTTTTTTACTAGTCCTGAAACTAGTTTGAAACAAGTCTTCTTGGAATTTTCGCTCCCAATTGTTTTTGGCTTTGTTTAAGATTCTAAAATTTTTAAAGTACAAAGGAGGAATAATGAAGTATCTTTCTTACAAATATCAACCCTTTATTTGTTGTACTATGAAAGTTATTCTCTGAGGAAATTAGGGTTTTGGGCTGGTCCATATTTCAGTCTAAAACAAGTGTTCTTGAGAAAACTGTTATACCTAAAGCTACAGGTATAACTGGCCCAAGTTTTATTGGTGAAAATTAGGGTACAAACCAAGTATAACAATTTTCCTAAGAACACTTGTTTTAGACACAAGGAATATGAATCAAGACTAGAGAAACTCTATCTTTGGGTTGAATACCAACCAATCTTAAGATCGATATGAGGAAGTTTGATGGCAAGAATCCATTCACATGGATACTCCAGATGGAGCAGTTCTTTTATCTACATGATGTGCCACACACACAAAAGGTACAAATTGCGTCCTTATATTTAGAACCTAATCAATTTGTGTGGTATCAATATCTTTTTTCTCAGAAATCACTTGTCACTTGGACAATTTTTGTGGAAGAAATGATAGCACACTATCAAGATACAAGGAGAAATTGTTGGATTACTGAGGGGGGGAGGGGTGAATCAATAATAGAGAAATTCAATCCTTTTTAACCACAAAATGCAAGTGTTATATCAATGTAGCATTATCATCCAATAGCTGCAGAGTAAATAAATAATGAAAAATTGAGCAATCATACACATACACATTACACCAGTGTTTTTACGTGGAAACCCAAAGCGGGAGAAAACCACATAATGTTTTTTCTTATATGTCTTTAAGAATTGCATTAATTGGAAGCACCAACTTCCTTTATTTTCTAGCTGCAACTAGAAGGAGGCTCCAACCCCTAGTATCTCAGGCTACAACTTGAGGGAAGCTCCAACTCCCTAATTCTTTGGCTACAACCCCCTATGTTCTTCGGCTACAACCAGAAGGTGGCTTCAACCACCTGTCCTTGCCCCGTCCAACCGCCCTGAAATATAAGTGCCAAATGTAGAAACTAAATATGTCACTGAGAAACCTGTCACTATATACTCATCAACCAATCTGATCTGATCACATATACCTCAAATGTAGAAATTGAATATGTCACTGAGAAACATGTCACTGTATACTCATCAACCAATCTGATCTGATAACATATACCTCAAACACTATACCACAAGTATATACCTCAAACCATGTACTAGAACCTCATTGTTATACAACCTCTATCTGTACCAATAACTTTAGCAAAGCCCTCAAACATGAACCAATACTAAACTTCAGTAGATCTACCTTAGATCAACTCTACAGCAAGCCATAAACTCCCAAGAGGGCATATAACATATTTACAAGACAAACCCTCAACTTGATTCATAAATTAAACAATACACATATGAGAACCGTACCTTTTTTCTTCTTGTAATGTTCTGTTGTCGCGGTTTTGCTGTCGTGAATCCACTGTTGTGATTTCTCTGTCGTGATTTTTTTGCCACACTTTTTCTGCTACGGTTTTTCTACCGCAATTTTTTTGTCGCACTTTTCCTGCTGCACTTTTTCTACCACACTTTTCCTTCCGCACTTTTTCTTCCACACTTTTCCTTCCTCACTTTTTCTGACACACTTTTTCTGCCACATTTTTCCTGCCACACTTTTTCTGCTGCACTTTTTCTGCCGCACTTTTTCTACTGCACTTTTTATGCCACACTTTTTCTGCCGCAGTTTTCCTGCTGCACTTTTTCTGCTGCACTTTTTCTTTCGCAGTTTTCATGCCACACTTTTTCTGCTGCAATTTTTCTGCCGCACTTTTTCTACCACACATTTTCTGCCGCATTTTTCCTGTTGCACTTTTTCTGCCACACTCTTCTCTATCAATAATACCTTCCCAAATAACCTTTCACAAAAATAGATATTCAATGATATTCAAGTGTGATTTGAATGAGAGACCCATGTATTTTATTTATACTTTTATGTAGCTTCCTCAAGGGGTTACCTTCTAACCATATTAACCCACTTTCTTTATTTCAGGGTTAACCCACTTATAACCACTTGTCCACTTAACTTAACCACTTTCCATAATTCGTAAGTTGTCCATTAAATTTATTATTTAAATAATTTATTTTTCATCCTCTTTGACTTATAGTACACTCATCACTTCACTTTATTATTTAAATAATTTCTTCTTTGCCTACTTTTACCTTTTGGGGCTTCTAGATGACTCATGAGGGTTCTCCAAGTTCACATGACCATAACTCTCTAACTGTGAGGAGTTATGTGACGTTCCACATACCACCAAATATGGCATGACATGTACTATCCATCTAGAATAGTTTTACCTGCAAATATATCAAAACTCATAGTGTTATCCATCAAACAAACTTGGGTCCATTACTCAAGACTTTGTTCTAACGGAATTCGCTACTAGAATTTATTTAAGGGTTGACATCAATGACAACCAACCCAATTAATCAATAACAATACCTTCTTCAACCAATTAATAAATCTCAAGAAAAAGGGTTCAGTTGCAGAGCACATTGAGAACTTCCAAAGATTGAATATAAAGGTAACAAATATTCCATATGAGCACCTAATTGATGTCTTCCTAGGAAATTTAAAGGATAACATTCAACATGAGGTTCTCCTTTGGGAACCTGAATCATTGGAGAATGTGTTCAGGGTGGTGAGAAATGTTGAAAGTAAAAATCTGGCTATGGCTACTAGAAGGACCACCCCTAATATCTATTAAGAGAATAATTTTCCTTATTCTAAACTACCTCAACCTACAAGGTTGGCACCTCAACAATTGGAGGAAAGAAAAGGAAAAGGTTTATGATTTAATTGTGACAACAAGTACATTAAGGGACATACGTGTGGTGAGAATAAATTATTCTACATACATTGTGAAGAGGAAGAAGAACAAGAACCATCTCAATATGAATATGCAGAAGAGATTTATTTTGAAAATATGAGTCCCACCATATCATGTTATGCATTGGTTGGAATTAACACTCCTCAAACCCTGAATATCGAAGGATATATCAAAAAGAAAAAGGTAATAGTGCTAATTGGTTTTGGTAGTACTCATAATTTCATTCATTGTAAATTAGCCAAAGCTTTCAATTGCTTTATATATTCAACACTAGAGTTTCAATTAATGATTGCAAATGGAGGAACTATCAATTGCTCAGGAAAATTCCATAAGATAAATTTTTCTATGGGGTAATATGTAATGAATATTCCATTTATTTCTATACCCATGGGTGGTGTTGATTTTGTACTAGGGGTCTAATGGTTAGAATCATTGACAACATTGGATTTTAATTTTCAAGAACTTTTCATGAAATTTTCATTGGAAGGAAAGGAAATTGACTTAAGGGGTATCACAGGGAAACCTAGTAGGGTATTAATCTCTAATGGCATGACAAAATTATTGAAAAGGATGCATTAGGGTGTAATTGTACAACTATGTTCACTAGATGTTCAAACAGCTAAGCCATCTATTCCTCTAGATCTCTAAGGGATCATTGATAAGAATTCCGAATTATTTGAAGATATTCCGAGAGGTCTTCCACCCACTTGTGATCACAATCATATTATTCACTTAATTCCTAGGAGTGTTCCTCCTAACATCAGGCCTTACAAATACCCTTATGCCCAGAAGAGTGAAATTGACCGTATGGTTGAAGAAATGTTAGAGGCTAGCATTATTATACCTAGCCAAAGTTATTACTTGACACCAATGGTAATGGTACTGAAGAAAGAGAGCTCATGGTGTATGTGTCTAGATTATAGAGAGCTCAACGAGATCACCATTAAAGATAAGTTTCCCATTCCCATCATTGATGAATTGTTAGATGAACTACATGGATAAATATACTTCACAACGTTGGATCTTTGTTCAGGGTATCATCAGATTAGAATGAAGGAAGACGATATCCCAAAAAAAACATTCAGAACTCATGAAGGCCATATGAATTTTTGGCCATGCCTTTTGGCCTTACGAATGCACCTTCCACATTCCAAGGGTTGATGAATTTCATTTGCAATCTCTTCCTTCAAAAATTTGTGTTATTAGTTTTTTATGATATACTAATATATAACAAGTCTTGGGAAGATCATGTTCAACATGTTGACAGGGTGCTACAACTACTAAAGGAGAAATAGCTATATGCCAAATTGTCCAAATGTTTCTTTGAGGTGAAGGAGGTATAGTATTTGGGTCATATTGTATCTCATGAAGGTGTCAAGGTATACCCTAACAAGATTGAATACATGATGGACTGGTTGATTTCCAAAAAATTGAACAATCTTAGAGCGTTTTTGGGTTTGAAAGGTTACTACCATAAGTTTGTTCAGAACTATGGAAGAATATTAGCACCTTTAACTGCATTAACTAAGACGAATGCAATTTCATGGACTCTAAAGGAAACTCAAGATTTTGAACAACTTAAAAAGGCAATGTGCAAAGATGTTGTCTTGACCACACCAGACTTTACAAAAACCTTTATTATGGAATGTTATGCCTTGGGAAATGGCATTGGTGGTATTCTAATGCAAGAAGGAAGGCCCCTTGCTTTTGAAATTCGGCCACTCAAGGGAAAGGACTTACACAAACCCATTTATGTGAAGGAAATGATGGAAATACATGCATTGAATAAATGGTTCCCTTACCTAATAGGTAGGCACTTCAAGGTCAAAATAGATCATGATAGTCTTAAATACTTCTTAGAAAAAATACTATATTCATAATAGAAACAAAAATGGGTGACCAAGATGTTGGGTTATGGATTTGAAATCATCTACATAAAAGGGAAGAAAAATGTTGTGGCAGATTCACTCTCAAGAAAGGATGGAGATGTTGAGGAATTTCTTTGTGCTATATCTATCATCCAACCTGATTGGATAACACAAGTAATGGATGAAAGGAAGAATGACAAAGAAGTGTGGACTCTCATTCAAAGGTCGTGGCAAGATTCTAGTGCATACGATACATTTACATGGAAAAATGATTCACTATGGTACAAATATCGCTTATATTTATATCATAACTCCATACTCAAACAAAATGTACTTTTAGAATTGCACTTCTCCGATAGGAGAGCACTCAGGATTTTTGAAAAACTATCACAAGGTCAAGAGGGAATTGTTTTGGGATGGCCTTAAAACTGATGTTCAAAGGTTTGTGGCAGAATGTTTGGTTTTCCAACAAAATAAGGTGGAAACGATTAAGACCCTGGGTCTTTTACAACCATTATCCATTCCAAGTCAGTGTTGGGAGGAGGTTTCCATGGATTTCATCACAAGGTTACCAAAGTCTGAAGGAAAGAGTGTCATCATGATGATTGTTGATAGACTTACCAAGTATGCACACTTTTTTGCACTCTCTCATCCTTTCAAAGGAAGTACAGTTGTTGTCACATTCATGGAGACAGTTCAAAAGCTACATGGAATCCCAAAGATTATTGTAAGTGATAGAGATCCCATATTCACTGGAAATTTTTGGACATAATTATTTTCTTGTTTGGGTACTCAATTGGCTCATATCACATTTATCATCCTCAATATTATGGACAAATTGAGATGGTGAACAAATTTCTGGAAGGCTACCTTTGTTTCTATGTCTCTGATAAACAAATACAATGTTCCAAGTAGTTAACCTTGGAAAAATGGTGGTTTAACAATTCATTTCATACTGCAACAAAAATGACACCATTTATGGCACTTTATGGATATCACTCATTTCCCATCACTTCTTTTATAAAATAAAAATTTAAGGTTAAAGCAGTGGAAGATCACATCGAGAATCAACAACAAGTTCTCCAAATCTTAAAGGACAACCTGGCCATGGCACATAATCGCATAAAACAACAAGTAGATCAACATCGTAGTGAAATAAGTTTTGAAGTAGGGGATTGGGTATTTTTAAGACTACAACCATACAAACAGATGTCCCTCAAGCAAGCTAAGAAGGATAATAAATTATCACCGAAGTACTATGGCCCTTATAAGGTGTTGCAAAATATTGGTACTATGGAATACAATTGGAGTTGCATGCATCTTCGCGAATACACCCAGTTTTCCATGTTTCATGTTTAAAGAAGGTGTTAAGAACATGCCCATTTGGGGGAAAAGGCATGATGTGGAGGAAAGACAATTGGCAGAAAGGCATGCGAGGTGCGCATGCAAGAAGATGGGAAAGAAAGATAGCTGGTAGGAAAAGAAGTGGATGAAAGGAAAGTACGCATGTAGAGGAGAAAAGTGCGCAAGGAAAACATGCAAGAATACATAACTAGGTTAGGGTTTTGGTAAGAGAATGTAATGGCTGATGAGACAAAAATAGATATAAATAGACACCTAGGAGGTCTAGGGGGGGATCTAATTGTAGTGTGTTACTCACGTGAGATAGAGTAACAGTTATGTAACACAACTATAATCCGATACCTTTTGTAAGCTGATGAGCTATGGAAGAGGAAAGTATCTAGACCTTGAGGGTTAGATCGTAGGCTGAGGATCCTGGTGTAATCTAGTCAGCCTTGTAAAGGTCGTGGAGTCTTTTTTGTGAATGTATGAACGGATTTGTAGTGCACGTGACACCATATATGATAGAACCATAATAAAAGAGATTAATAGCCAAACCTTTGTGGACATAGCCCAGGAGGGGGTGAACCATGGTAAATCATGTGTTATGTGGAATGCTTATTGTTTATGTCTTTGCTGTCAATGGTTAGATCTTAGATGAATATCTTGGTGAAGTAGTTAGATATGTTGATTTACATGCATGAATAAAGAATGACATAATAGCTAAGATAGATAAATGATATAGTAATTGACTGAAGATCACAGAGTACAATCCCAAATCCCCACTCATTCCCAAGATGCAAGCACCCGAGTGTTGCAACCACCCATAAAACTATCTTGGGTGAGACTGCACAGTGCACTCTGTGTACTGCGTTGCCTTCTAGTTTACCAGAAGGGCCGATAGTTTTAGAGGCTTTGTTGGATCCTCGATAAGATTGAACCTGGGTCAAATCATGTTAAAGGCATAACTAAGATAAGAAACCAACAAATGGTTCTGTTGTTGGTTGGAACAACGTATGATTGAGTGGATGAGATCTGTTGAAGAACTGTTAAAAGAATGTTTGATATGTTGAAAAATTGTTAAAAGAATGAAAGATCTGGGACCGAAGTGTAAAAAATAATGACAATATAGGAGGGAATGTTTATACCCTGGAGACCCACAAAAGAGGAAATAGAAGGATGGTTGAAAATAAAGGAGCTAGATTTGGCACATCAAGATAACAGAAACCCTAGAGTAACATCGCGCAAATATCTTGAGAAATATGTGTTTACTGATATGCATGAAGTATTTTTCTGTGATTTTCCACGCTTATTGTAGTAGTGGATATTGAGGTTGAAAGAAAGCCACGAAACAAATAGGATCTAAAATTTAGGGTGGACTGCAGATCAGATCGCACAGTTACAGCAGGTGAATAACAAATTCACCCATGCAATAGATTTTTGTCTCGACAGTATTGTAGTAGGCTTTATAACAGAATTTGTAGTAGATACCACGAAGTCATACAACACAACAGAGCAATATTTTCTATGTGGGCCTCAAGGAAGGTACATTAGATCGATGTATACTTGTATTAAGATATTTCTCTATAAAAAAGGTGTAATGACAATGGAGTCAGGCATCTAAACTTCTTGTGTGCATGGGGGAAGGGGGGAAGCACTGAAAGAAAAAGGATAAATGGAAGGAGAAGTGGGTAAAGGAAATAAGGATGAAGCCTTGGACCCAATCATGATGGACGACGACTAGATCAAGTGGATCATGGTGACAGCTAGAAAGACACACAGTGGAGTACCCTAGCAATACAAGGTGAACACAAAGAAGAGAGCCATAGCTGCGAGGGAAGACTTGGCAAGTGATGAAGAAGAGGTAGAGAATCTTCAGGTTGTGGAGAATATTGAGGAAATCCTGCATGCAACATCTGAGAGGAAGACAAGAGGTCCAAGAGAGGGAACTGAAGGTAGAAATCCTATCCATATTAATGTCATTGTAGAACCCATAAACCCATGTGTGACTAACACACCAAAAAGAACACCACCATTTAGACAACTGAATTTTAGGAGAAGGAAGACAACAAAAAGTACGTCTACACATGGAAAAAAAATTGGGGGAGCTAGTTTAGGGATCATTAGTCAAGTATCTACACAACGTAGAGGTAGCAGTTCAACATTCAGGATGACAGGACATGATCCCACCATTCAGTTACCAGAATTTCGAGGAGAGGCAACAAAAGGCTCTGAGAAACACTTGTTTATTTGTGCAAAGATATGGGAAGCAAAAGAGATCACTGATGAAGACACTAAACTTGCGCAGCTAGCTATCATGCTAAGAGACCACGCACTAGAATGGTACATGAGTCTAGATGTAAACAGTGAACCTAGGACGACAAGGGCACTGACAGACATTAATAAATTACTGATTAATGAGTTCTAGAATCCGAGCTCAGAGGATAAATACATGAACAAGATGATAGAAATATGACAAAAACCAGGAGAATTTGTCTAGGAAATTGACTGGTGATTTAAACGTATGAAAGGGAAATTGAGGTATGCCATGACTGACATGCATCATAGGCATTTGTTTGTTAATTCTTTGTTACCGTACCTGAAATACCCACTCAGACAACATAAATTCCAATCTCAAGCAGAGGCTCTGTAGGAAGCCTTGCAAATGGAGGAGAATCAGTACTACAAGACAGATCTAGCTATAAAGGAGTTGAAGGAGGATCTGAAGAATCTTACCTTTCAACTCAATCAGAATAAGGGCAAGGACAAGCGCGAAGTTGTTTGGTGTATCACATGTAGAACATAAGGGAATCATAAGGATGAATGTCCAACATTCACGAAGTATATGGAAACAGGGATGCCAAATCCATCGCCGATAGGAGGACCCTGGTGTAAAATTTGCAAGACGCATGGGCATGATCCATATCATTGTTCTATGATGTAGAAATACTGGACAGTACCAAAAAATGCATACTGCACTTTTTGCATGTTCGTAGGCCACGATGACAAAGACTGTAGAACCATGGATATTATAAGGGAAAGGACGTCAGACACATATAGGGTGTAAGACAAAATGATGACAAAGCAAGCTGCACTTCAATTTAATTAGGCACCACTGCAGTATAACACTGTGCAGCCCCAGTATAACCCTCCGTAGTATAATAAGGTACCTCAATACAATACACTGTGCGAAGATCATGTTGGGTACAGAGGAGGAGGACGAGGCAGAGGAGGATTTGGATGCGGAAGAGGTCCAGTAGTGTGCCATAACTACCAACAATCAAGGCACTATGCAAGAGAATTCCCTCTATCACCCGCGACATGCATGTATTATCATGCAACAGATCACGACACAAAGGATTACACAACATTGTTGGGGAAGATACAAGAGAAACAAAATCAGAACAATCAGAACGTATAGTGGATCTCTATAGAAGCTAGAGAAGATGGCAGGAACATCAACATAGTGATGTGTGGAGGTGCTAAAATAGGAGATGATGTGGCTAAACAAGAACCAATACAACACTAGTGGATTAAGAAAAATACTGAGCCACTGAAGCGATTTGATGCAAAAAAGGAGAAGGAGACCTTTAAGGAGGCCAGACAAGACTTTCTCAAGCAGAATGTTGCATCTACATCTAGCGTGCAACATACCCAAGACGTCCCAATGTATGAAATGTCATCAGCATTGGACCATACCAGTGATTTCCACCCGGGAAACCAAGTAGGTTGTATTAAAACTTTCTTACAATCCTGTATTCAATTATTTAAGGATCCATCATCTGTTATAGTATTACAAAATGTGTTAGATAGATGTACCAAAAACTCTAAGGGAAAGTTAGAACAGAGGATAGTCAATCACCTCCATGCTAGAAGGAGAACCACCAGAGAGTTTAGATTGAATGCCAACATCGAATATTTTAACATGGGTGATGTGATATTAGATCTGGGATCTGAAGTGAATGTATTACCCAAAAAAGACATGGAAATGCATGGGAGAACCTACCTTAGGCTACTCACCAATCCAAATAAAGATAGAAAACCAACACAGATTTCTACCAATAGAGAAGTTGAAAGGAGTGACAATAGATCTAGATGAAGTGCGCACTAAGGTAGACTTTGAAGTGATCGAAATCGTGGATGAAACAACACCATATCCAACCTTATTGGGATTGGATTGGGAGTTTAAAAATCAGGCAATAATCAACCTGAATACCAGGAAGATGACATTTGAGTCAAGAGAATATAGGGTTATTGCGCCCCTAGATCCATCAAAATCTGAAATATTTTTGGAACCAACATGTCTAGATCTGGAAGAAATTAACCAGTTGTATCGGACCACCGCGTGCACTGAAGATTACATTAATCCAACTGTCAATGGTGTACTTAGTTGGAAAAGTATCACGTCATGTGCTTCCGACTCAGACACTAGTCTGGAGACTTCGCGACAGTGCCTGCATGAGGTCTCAACCAGAAGATGCACCCGAATAGAACGCGCAGTAAGGTGGGTTGGGATAGAAGTCAGATAACCTCCAAGTTTTCATGGAATCAACGACTTGAAATAATTCCTAACAAGATATGAGGACAAAGTATCAGACATTCAGAGATTGTTAGCTCTCGACATCTCACTTAAGGCTACACTAGCAAGATGGTGGGGCACACACAAAGAAAAAATCAAGGACTTGTACCAATGTAAGCGGTTACTGTGCATTAGGTTTGGCGCAAAACAAACAAGAAACCAACAACAGAAATATGATGGACAGGGAACACTAACAAAAAACTTGGTGAAGTGCAGAGCGCTGTGGAAAATGACACCCCCAGAAGAATGGCCTCATCATTTTTTACACACATTATAGGGCATCCCAACAAACTGGTATATGGACCAGGAACTGCGCAGAGGAACTACAAGTTGGCAAATACTACAACAAAACATTACAGACACTTTTTCATTTGAACATGAGAACCCCAACATAGTTGCAACACTTAAGCAAATAAGAGGGGTGATATTCATTAAGGAACCAGAATTTGAACTCATAACAGAAGAACAACAGTGGAACAGACAAATAGTGAAAGAATTATTGTCATGCTACCATGTGCAGGAAGAACTACCAGAGGAAGACTGATCTGAAAAGATCTTTTAAGACTATGGTTAAGTTTTTAAAGCATGAGTTCATTAACCATTTATGAATTGAAGAAAGAGAAAGAAATTAATGATATAACATGGTAGACATAATAAGAATGAATATATGAAAGTAAGCACAAATAATCAGAAAACCATAACAACAAAGTTGTTAACGGAGTTCGGCAAGATTGCCTACATCTTCGTGCCTTTTGTCTCAGTGGGTGAGGCTTTCTTATTTCTCTTCAATGCTTCAAATGTACATCAGAAAAATGTCAAATGGATTAAAAAATAGTTTCTCTATGGTTTTATCAACCTCAAGAACCCAATGCAATGGACGACACTGAAAATGGTTGAGCGAAGCTCCCAGAATTGGCCTGCAAAGTTCCCCTCCTCAATGGCTTCCTTGCATAAAAATGTCTTTGGCTTCACAATTCTACAACATTTCTCCTGTTCTGAACTTGTTTGGATTGTCAAAAACCTCTGGTTTATATATATTTTGAGTTGGGGTTCGAAA
>JZKD02S1674956.1:374715-384934 GCA_000966675.3 Picea glauca
TGGGTCTTATTTAATAATATAGTGGACCTAGTCCACCTTACATTGAATGACCTCCACTATTATCACTATGGGCCCTCTGCCCCCCCCCACTACCTCTCTAGCTACCTTACACAGGCAAGGCCAACAGGAACACCCGAAGTACTTCTCGCGTGACCAACGCAAGGGAGAAAGAGGTACTGGTAGTAGTGGATGTGGATGAGCTCCACACACTAGAGTACAAAACAAACCCAGTGACAATGGATGATGAACAAAACCCAACGCAGGAGGTCGGGCAGATGGAGGAGGACACGAAGAAAACTGAGTCTGACACCTCGAGGGGACAAGGGCCACGACAGGTCGAGCAGGCCACAAGTTCAGTGCCACAGAGCCACGAACTAGAGGTAGGAAATGAAACAATACCCGAGGGTGTACTAAAGGTGGGGGCCCCATCCCCACAAGCCAAACGGAAGGGCCAAGCTGAGAGAAATGCACACGGAGGGTCACTGCCACAAGTAGAAGGGACTCGGGTTCTTCCAAATATTCTGAGTGCGGTGCACATCGATGATGACATGGTCTATGGAGTGACTTCCATGAAGTACTCAGACCATGATGTGGAATATGTCACTAAATTTTCATACCTGGTGTCCCATATTTACCTAGAAAGCATGGGAGAAGGCTCATCAGGCATGCCACTTTTAGAGTCGATGCAGTGGATTCTAGGGCTATATAACATTGGCATCATGAACTTACTAGATTCCACACACTTTGGGAGGGGAAAGCATATCAACACCTACGTCAAGAAACTGCTTGCATGAGTGCATGGTGGAATCTTATGGATGGATAGGATGATGCCTATCACTGTGGACCTCATCGCAGGAATCATGGGGCTACCCACAAATGGGGAAAAGCTAGAGTAGTTCATGAAGGATAAGACCAGACCTAAGGCCATCTCAGATGAGATCAAGGCAAAGTATGGCGCAAAGAATAGTAATAGGGGCATCGGGATCAGTGAAATCAATGATCCTACAACAAGGTTTTCCACCAGACTCCTTGGATGCAAAATAATGTGCAAGTGTCGCAAAGAGGAAGGACCAGTTAGTGTGGTCGTCGTCGCCGCGCAGTGTGCAAAGGGGAGTTCGATGAGCTTGAAACCATACCTCTTAAATTCATTCTTAGAGGACTGCAAGGACACACAAGACTGGGGCTCTGAGTTCCACTACTCATGGTTACTCATCCTCATTGGCCTCATTGGTTGGAAGGAACTAGTATACAACAAGTACTTGGAGAGACTAGTGATATGTGGTGCAACAGGCTATGTCTCATTATGCAGTAGCGCAAGCCCCAAGAGAAAGAAGACAAACATGGACATCTTTGCGAGGTACTTCACAGAAATGTAGGACCTCATTGCAGATACATAGCGCATAACACCACAGATTGTCTAGAAGTTTGGACAGGTTCCAAACTTTATGGAAACGTGCCATAGTTTATGGATGCAAGAAAAGCAATACAAATCCAAGAAATGGCTACAACGCAACTACTGTGTCACGTCGGAAGAAATCCAAAGAGAGGTCCAGGAGTGGCTTGAGGAATGGAAGGTATTGGACATTCCAACCACAGTACCAAGTTCACAAGCTCAGACGCAGAGAAGACTAGCCCCAATGCACCAAGCAGGCACCAACATGGACAGAAATAAAAATATGAGGGCCCAAGGCCAATAGGGGGGAAGTACCCAAGACAAGAAGAAACTGCAAACACAGAATAGACCACCAAGGGGCTCTACATAGGCTCCACTGCACGAAGAACAACCACCAATACACTCAATAGAAGAAGTGTGTGCAGAAGAAACAAGAACAGGGACATAGTAAATCCCTCAGGAGGAAGAAAAATGGACATGAACCCATGATATTCATGAGGCCAAAGAAACAAGGACAACCACTGTAGGAGATACCCAAAGGCCCATTAGTTCTGAGCCATTAGCCACCTAGGAGAAGCGGCCAGGGGAGAACCGCGGTGGTGGCCGAAAGAAGGTGAAGGCCCATAAGCCACAGATCCATATATCACTAACCCCAGATGATGTGGAGTTAGTGGCGACAACAGTCGAGGAAATATTGGTTGAGGTGTGGGATAATGAGGAGAAGCACAAGGCTTCAATAGTAGATCAAGTGCAAGAAGTAAAAACTGTGTTGGAGCAGTTAAGAATCGGGGTAGCACAGGCACCAAAAGAAACACCCACACAGGATAAGAAAGGAGTGCCAATTCCTGAGACAGTACAATTTGTAGCATAGGCAAGCGCCAATTTCATCATCATGCCTAAGATGATGTTCCTTGATGAAGAAAAAATGTAGAAAACTCTAAAGGACATCAAGACATTGGACGTGTCATTAGCAAAGATTCCAACACAGACATTGTTTAAACTCCAGGTAAGTGTTGCGTAGGAGATTCAGTCTAGAGAAAGAACAAACGCAACAAACCTACAGTTAGCCCAGACAAAGAATATCTCGATGAAGGAAGCACTCAAACTGGAATTGAAAAAGAAAGAGCGAGTTAAACAAAAAGTGGAGGAGATGGAGCATCAAATCCACATGTTGTTTCATGCAATTCCCGAGAACACAAATGAGGAGGAAAGTTCATCGAAAGACAAGCTGTGAAGGATAGAGAAGATGATCCAACAATATAAAGATAATATTAAAGAGAAGGAGGAGAGCGTCACACCCACTACTCCCCTAGAAGTCAGAGCACAACGAGAATAGGAGGAAACAACAGCTATGGAGGACATTAACCAAAGCATACAGACAGTCACCGAGCTATTAGAAAAGAGTGCGTAGTTGTGGACTCACCTCCTAGAGGATGGGAGCCTCCAGGAACTACAAGAGAAGAAAACCAAAATCCATGCAACAATGGAAGAAGTGAACCAACGACAAAAAACAATGTCACTGCCAGAGAAGATCAAGACTGCCACTGAACTGAAGGATTTGCAGTTGGAAGAGAAATCACTGCAAGCGCAGAAGACATCAAGACATGCATTTTTGGAGACCTTGCAAGAAAAGGCGGAGAAACTGGTCAAGGAGAAAAATGCAACTAAGAAGAGCATTGAGCATATCATATCCGAGGGAGGAGAGATGCTACAGTCTCTTATCATAGAGCAGGTGGTCAGCACTATGGTCGAAAAGAGCATTCAGGCTCACCAAAAATGTCAATGGATAATGAAAATGTATGGTGCACTGCAGTGGGAAGTATCAGAAGCAGGAAACAAGAAGTGACAATTACATCAGTCAGGAAGTGACTCAGGACGAGTCACAGTGTCATTGTTGGGGGCCCGTTGGGAATAGGCCCATTTTGGGGAAAATGCATGACATGGAGGAAATACAGTTGGCAGAAAGGCATGTGAGGCGCATGTGCAATAATATGGGAAAGAAAGACAACTGGCAGGAAAAGCAGTGGATGAGCCAAAAATAGATATAAATATACACCTAGGAAGTCTAGGGGGGGGTTCTGATTTTTGTGTGTTACCCGCGTGAGATAGAGTAACAGGTATATAACACAACTATAATCCAATACCTTTTTGTAAGATGATGATTTGTCGGAGAGAAAAGTAACTAGACCTTGAGGGTTAGATCATAGGCTGAGGAGTCTGGTGCGATCTAGTCAGCCTCGTAAAGTTTGTGGAGTCTATGTTGTGAATGTATGAACAGATTTTTAGTGCATGTGACACCATATATAACAGAACCATAATAAAAGAGCTTAAGATCCAAATCTTTGTGGACGTATCCCAGGAGGGGGTGAACCACGGTAAATCATGTGTTATGTGGAGTGATTATTGTTTATGTCTTTGTTGTCAATGGTTAGATATTAGATGAATATCTTGATGAAGTAGTTAGATCTGTTGATTTACATGCATGAATAAAGAATGAAAGAATAACTAGGATAGATAAATGATATAGTAATTGACTAAAGATCACATAGTACAATCCCATATCCCCACTCATTCCCAGGCTGCAAGCACATGAGCATTGCAACCAGCCATAAAACTATCTTAGGTGAGACTGCGCAGTGCACTCTGTGTACTGTGTTGCCTTCTGGTTTACCAGAAGGGACAATAGTTTTAGAGGCTTTGTTGGATCCCCGGTAGGCTTGAACCTGGGTCAAATCATGTTAAAGGCATAGATAATATAAGTAACTAACATAAGGTTATAGGTGAAAAGATCCCAGTTCAAACTATATTGCCAGAACTTGACGAGGAAGAAAAAATCATATTGGATCTTGAAGCTATCACTGAAACAAGAATTTGCTAGCTGAGGAATAGATCAATTTCAGAGTATCTCATTAAGTGGAAGAAACTACTTGCTAAATATTCCACATGGGAAGATGAGTGTTTTATATAGAAGCATCTAGAACTAATCAAGCATTGAGGAAAACACTTGTCTGAAGGGGAGGAACATGTTAATGCCTAAATCATGGCACATTACCCCTTAATTGGGGTATATTACATTAGTATTGTTATTTTATTTATGTCGTCTTTGGTCCATTAGTTGTAATTGTACCTCCTAGTCTCCTATATATACCAAGGAGAAATTTCCATTTGGAATCATCTTGTATTTGTGAATTTCTCTCTTTCTCAAGGCGTGGAGTACTTATTCTAAGGTTTTTATGCTATTTTGATATTTGGTTCTTAACATGGAACAAAATTTTTAGCTCTTTTCAACCTAGTGATATAATTCTACATTTGTCTGATGTTCTGCTCTTCTGAGCAATCTCTATTCTCAGTCTTATTTCTTGACTAGTTGTTGGATCATATATGACATTAGGAGGAATCCCTTAGAGGATCCCTCTACCAATTCCTTAATTTTCAATATTTCTCGAAGTAGATGGTCCTTGATGCGAGATAGAAAGAGTGATAATTTATATTTGTATTTTCCCAATAACGATCTTAGGATCAACATTGATCTCTAGCATAAATTCTTCCATATCGATTTATTTCTGAATGGGTCCATATAAGTCATTTATTTGTGAGGATCTAATGGCATAATTTACATTTCCAGGCATTGCATTCTTATAACATCCGAAAATAATGGGAGCATTTGGTCGTTGCTCTTCTAGAATTTGATTCAAGCTATTAAAAAATTGTAGATTGAAATCTCTTATTCTTTCTCCCCTTTTGAGATGAATTTGAGTGAACGGGGTGAGAAACGTGTGATATGCAATGGAAGGTGCATACATAGTCATGAACATGTTCTCTAAAGTATCAAATGATATAATTGACTAAGTAAGGAGAGAAAGCTACCATTCATGGGTTGGGCCTATCAAGGTTTGCAAAAACACTCTAACCATCACGTTGTCATGTTCAATTAAATGGATATCACAAAGATCCAAGAATTGGTCCATGTGTCTCTTTGGATTCATAATTCCATCTCCTAGAAATACTAGCAAAACTCCTTGAGGGAGGGTGGGTATTGTATGTTGTTCCCCTTGTAAATTGAATAGGCTAGACCTATCCCTTCTTCTTGGAACTCTTTATATTTCATTTCTTTCTTCTATATTCTTAGGAATCTCGTTTCTTTGTTCTCAATCTCCCATGATTAGGGTTCTTCTTATTTCTGATCTATAATTTTCACCAACTTCGTGAAGATATATATTTTTTACTCTTTTTTTGTGTAAGTTCCAAATCTTTAATCTATTATTGTACAACTAAAAATACAATCAAGAGAGATTGAAAGTATTAGGGTGGTTGAAGAGAAGAAAGCCACCATTCAAGTCCAAAAGAAGAATATACTATCAACATCAAGCCTGCCCATGCAAGGGAAACCAGACACTCAAAAACTATGTTTAAAATCCTGCCCATAAGTGGGAAACCAAGAATATAGTGGCCAAAATGAAACTTGAAAATGGACTGCCTAACAACTATTGTAAACAAAATTCTAGCTATTATTTCTGCCAAATGGCTACTAATGAAAACCAAAACCATAAAATAAGAAACTAGGCGAACCAAATATTACTTGAGAGGGAGAATGGAGGCCGCATCCTCTAGTTTTACTTGATAATTGGATAGAAATAGGTTCCTCCACTAGAGGATTTATCCTTGCGTTCTTTGGTAGGTAGATCGATGAGCTTGCAGAATGAATAAGGGCCTTCTAGGTCTTGGTGCTCAACGCGCTTTCTTTTGTAAACACTAGTATTCCCAATTCCAACCATAACCTGAGCTTCCTGGGGAGGCTTTACTTGCTGCGAGTCTTGGTGCTTTGGGGGATCATGAGCACTAGAAGGGCTCTATGAAGAATATGCATGAGTAGAAGGAGAGGGGTTTGGAGAGGATTTAATCTCTAGTGGGATTCCTAGAGAACACAATAAAACTTGGGCAATCATGTTCTTCACAGACCAATAATGCTTCATATGAGTCTGAGCCCGTTGTCCAACTAACTATTGTACCATAATTTCTTATTTCCATTCTTCCAACATGCCCCTCGGATGTCTAGAAACGGAGCTATCATAACCTTCTTTTGTCATGCCTTTGAGGCCAGAATGACCAGAGAGACCACGACCACCTCTTCCACACCAGGGGCTAGCACGCAATCATATGGGCATAGTCACCTCGGGAGGCAGAAAAATAGAGCTTCTCTCTTGAATACACAATCTTGTAGTGAGAGTAAATCCACCCCAGTTTGGGCTTAACACAGTACAATAGTAGCACACAAATCCTGGAGACATAAACCACCTGAAGGAATTAACCTCACAGAGATGTCGAATAGGAGAACAATAGTGAGTCCATACAGAGTAAATCCAACACCAAAAACTTCCAAAGAGAGAATAGTTGTTTCCATCCACCAGAGGATCCCATATCCAACACAAAATGAACATGATTTCCATTGTACATCTAGTAAACTTGAGCATAGGTCGAATATCCAGAGAATTGAATGGCCTCAACCATGAATTATGCGGGGATTTTATTCGCATGAGGTGTGACTGGAGGGGGATCCAAGTGGTGTGGAGTTGGCTCCCTCATCCCAACTCCCACGCATGTTCCTAGGCATCCTCTATCACCCACATTCAGGGCCTGACAATATTTAAGAGCCATAGTAGTGCATTCTTTCTTGAGATTTTTATGAGAAAGCAAAGCAAAATCCAGATCTCGATGAGGAGAATTGCTTGATTCTCCTTCATTTGCTAGTCAGAATGCTATGGAGTTAGCTTTCCGCTTGACATGTTGGAGACTGATTTCCCCAGAGAGAGGTAATAGTTCTGCTAGTTAACATAAACAATAGTTGAGTCTCCAACTTGGTGAATGTTTTCTTATCTGAGAATTGCATTGAATTTTATGGGCTAGAGAGATGATCAACTGGGAGTATCCTTAAACTATAAGGGCATAGAGAGCCCATTTTTTGGCTATGTGAATACCATGTATGAGAGCAGCTAGCTCTACGACATTATTTTTGTTGAGGCCAAGAGCACCAAGAAATATTCAGATGATAAGTCCGGAGGTGTTTCTGAAGACTCCTCCATATCATGTTGGCCCAGGGTTTCCTTTTAAGGATCCATCAAAATTGAGTTTAAAGAATCCTGTGGGACTCTATTTTTGAGAAAATTTATATTTTTTCATTGGAGACTCTATGCTCCAGTTTTGTAGGATGATGGTCTCTATTTGGTTGGCTTTGTAATCTAGCTCCATCCACAAATGGAGAAATAGAGTTTCAAGAAAAAAAAAATTGCAGGTGGCCCATATGAGATCATCAGAGTTATAGAATTCCTCAAATATTCATTGATTGTTCTCATTCCAGAATTCCCAAACTATAAATCCATGGATCAACTGCCATAGGCAATTGAGAATGATATTTTGAAAAGGTTTTTCAGTCCAGTTTTTTAAATTTTGGACCACATCTCCATGATATCTGTCTATTCTTCTACATAAGAGTTCCATTTTGTCCCAAATAATTCTAGTGAGAGGACATGTGTAACATCCCCAACCACCAACAGGTCGGGCAACACCACATCTTGGACATCTCTCTTAGCTCTGATCCCATTTTGTAACACTTCAACCCAACCAGGTCGGGCAATGCTACTGCAATTAACGCTATGATATAGGTATATATCTATATGATTTAATTTGGAATAGACACAACATTCTGTTTATACACATTTCAAGCGGAAGCGAAAATAATACAGACATGCAATAACACAGACAATTATGGTAACATTATAACACATGTACACAATACACATCATATGAAGAACATATATTTGGTACTTATCTTTCAATATATGACCACCAATTGCGTGCAGACCTTCAATGAACCTACCAGCCTTAGATCACACTGCTCATCACGCTCAGTAGTGGGTTACCCCCAAGCTGGGACTAAAATCCACCTAGGGCAAAGGTATCCTAGACCTAGGTTGAGGCTATGAGAAAATGCACTGTGCAACTGGAAGGATTCTCTCCAAGGAGCCTACTTATGCCCACTACTCACGAACTCTCATTCCCCACATGCTTGTCTGATCTAAAAATTGAAGAAGACTTGAAAAACTTGAATAATTATTGCAAGTGAAATGTTATGTGTTTAAAGAAACCAGATCAATTTGCAACACATAATTAAGGATTACTTATGTAAAGATACACATAGACAACAGCATAAAACATTGAACATCAACACATAAACACAACAACTTGATAAAGGAGTTCACCCCACTCCGAGCTACATCTCCTGGTCTAGCTTCCAATGGATCATTATTATTAAATTGCTCAAAGTGCTCAAAAACGTGCCTTACAATGCTCAAAATGACAAACCAATTGCTCCAATGGCTCCACAGCCTCCCAAAACCCATGTCTGGGCTCTTTCGGCACCTGAAACGGTCGAAAAATGAAGAAGATAGCCTCCTTGAAGTCTCTCCCTTCAACTTTGTTGTCTCTGGTTCTACAAATCGCACCCTTGTGCTTCAAACCTAGCACACACGCTCTTTAAAGCGGAAAAACCAAGTCCCGTACGCAACTGCACACCGGTACAAACCGTAGGACGGTTAAGGCGCCTCCAGCCCCTAACCGCCTCGGCATTCGGTCATATGGCCCATGCGACCTTGGGCTCGGCAAAAAAGTGGTTAGTCATTGTATAACTTCCGTGTAACCACCCGCGCGGTTAAACCAACGGTCAAACGGATTACATACGTGCATTAACCAAAGGTGAAAGTTTTACAAACCCCGCGCACATTTAATATATACATAACAAATACATTGCAATGCAATATAAATATAAATGGAACACGCACGCCAAAATACTTGAGCCAATACATATGGTCGTATGGAATACAATGTGTCCACGGGTTGGGGCTTAGCCCTGGCCCAACCCCCCTTTCCTTTTCAAACAAACATTGACTTTAAATAAATGTTTTACAACATAGTCAACAAGGAACATTGGCGGGAATATTGGCTAGCGGATATGTGTCAAGGCTTTACAATGGGGGAGGTCCAGGGGTCGAACCCCGCGGACTCCCATAAACTTTTACATATAACCAAACTATGAGGGGGACATGTGGTGCCTAAGGATTGGGCCACGTGTCTCCTTATTATTCGCATTCAGCTGGACACGTGTCAACCTTCAATTGGACAACAATCAACCAATGCAAATGTGCCACGTCTTACCTCTGCCACATCATCATGATGGTACGGCCCTGCCACGTGGTCGTACAGACTGTACGGACAGGTATAGCCAGCATCCCAAATTTTTTCCTGTTTGGCTTGGCGGACAGATCGCATTATCTCCTCCATACAGAGTCCATTTGAGAAAGTAAATATACCGCAGGAATCAGGAAGATGAGACGGACGCAATGGCATTGTTTCCGTCGCATTCCGAGCACTTTGAAAATTGAGCAAAATTTGATCCCCTGATCACACCTCCCCATTGGGAAGCTTTTGGACCTCCAAAAGACTATCTCAGTCTATGTGAAGATGAGGGTATAGTTCCCTCACCCTTCCAACCTCAATCCACTTGGCCTTTCTTGGATTCGTCCCCTTAAGACCAACTCACAAATACTCCACATTTCCTCGCTTCAAAGTTCACATCCTCCTATCAAGTATGGTGTCTTCCTACAGTTCTGTTAGATACTCTGGCGAAAAATCATCTATGGAAGGAATCTGAACATGCCCTCCTTGATCATCGATCAACGGAGGCTCATACAACTTCAAATTCTCAACATTAACAACTGCATACATCTGCATATATGGAGGCAAATCTAAACGAAAAGCATTGTTACCAATCTT
>JZKD02S1674956.1:388710-439453 GCA_000966675.3 Picea glauca
AAAACCCCTGTCTGGGCTCTTTTGGCACCTGAAACGGTCGAAAAATGAAGAAGATAGCCTCCTTGAAGTCTCCCCCTTCAACTTTGTTGTCTCTGGTTCTACAAATCGCACCCTTGTGCTTCAAACCTAGGACACACGCTCTTTAAAGTGGAAAAACCAAGTCTCATACGCAACCGCGCACCGGTACAAACCATAGGACGGTTAAGGCGCCTCCAGCCCCTAACCGCCTCGGCATTCGGTCATATGGCCCATGCGACCTTGGGCTCGGCGAAAAAGTGGTTAGTCGTTGTATAACTTCTGTGTAACCACCCGCGTGGTTAAACCACCGGTCAAACGGATTACATACGCGCATTAACCAAAGGTTAAAGTTTTACAAACCCCGCGCACATTTAATATATACATAACAAATACATTGCAATGCAATATAAATATAAATGGAACGTGCGTGCCAAAATACTTGAGCCAATACATATGGTCGTATGGAATACAATGTGTCCACGGGTCGGGGCTTAGCCCCGGCCCGAATCCCCTTTCCTTTTCAAACAAACATTGACTTTAAATAAATGTTTTACAGCATAGTCAACAAGGAACATTGGCGGGAATATTGGCTAGCGGATATGTGTCAAGGCTTTACAATGGGGGAGGTCTGGGGGTCGAACCCCGCGGACTCCCATAAAATTTTACATATAACCAAACTATGAGGGGGACACATGGCACCCAAGGATTGGGCCACGTGTCTCCTTATTATTCGCATTCAGCCAGACACGTGTCAACCTTCAATTAGACAACAATCAACCAATGCAAATGTGCCACGTCTTCCCTCTGCCATGTCATCATGATGGTACGACCCTGCCACGTGGCCGTTCGGACTGTACGAATAGGTACAGTCAGCATCCCAAATTTTTTCCTGTTTGGCTTGGCGGACAGATCGTGATATCTCCTCCATACGGACTCTGTTTGCGAAAGTAAATATATCGCCGGAATCAGGAAGATGAGATGGACGTAATGGCACTGTTTTCATCGCATTCTGAGCAATTTGAAAATTAAGCAAAATTTGATCCCCTAATCATTTTCCCACCCCGGGAATATGCACCTTCATTGTTCCATAGTCCATCGACTACTCCACTTCCCTTCCATGGCTTCAACAACATGACAGATCAGAAATTCTCAGAGCTCCATAGCTGGTACTCGAGTCCCTCCAGGAGAAATCACTTCCCAACAAACTCTCTCACCTAGAGAGAGTTTCCAAAGGGCCTGACAACCTACTTCTTCAACCACAAGCCTGACAATCCACCTCTTCAATCCACAACCAACAAAATTGTGTAAGGCAACGGGACGAATCAACAATTTATAGAGGTTCACAAAGGCAGAATTGACTCTGGATACGTACTTGTTCAGTGCATGTGTGAACCACACAAGGGATGGCCAACATGATGAGGATGAACTCGTGGGAAACTAAATGGCCAGACTGGTCAAAATGTTGAGAGCGAGCAAGGAAAATGGTGATAATGGTCAACCTCCAGAATTGTGAGAGAGATGCAATGGTTAGAGTGAACTCCTCAGGAAGGTGGCCAAAATGGTTCATGAACCCCCTACAAAGGTGTAACTTCCCACATAAATATACATGCTTCCTGGGTGACACTTGGCTCTCTAGGAGAACGCTCCTCTCCACTTGGAGTTTGTTCCTCTCCTCAAAGGAACTTAGGATAATTCGGCTTAATTCCCCCCAACTTTAGTACTTTTTAGGAATACATTATGATATTCCTTTGGGTTAAGCCCTCAAGCTTAGACCCTATTTCCTAGCCTCTCAGACCCATTCCTTTCCCTACCCAGTGGAGCTTAGTCCCTCATAACTCTTTCTTCATGGTCGGTCTACACGCAACGAAGTTTTTTATTAATAATCTGCATAATTACATATACAAAAATGAAGCCCACTAACCTTAGCATCTAATCTCTTTGACCTAATAAACACATAACCCTACCAACTTATAATTACTTGGCTCACCAGCCTACAAACATCATTACCTTTCATAGGGGCTCGACCCTTGGGTATTACAATCCCCTCCCCTTATTTTTTCACTGTCCTCAATGCAACTCACTTACACAACAACAACAAGATTTCCAAAATCTTCAAAAAGATGCGGCTACTCTGCCCGCATAGCATATTCATGCTCCCATGTTGCGTCCTTAGGACCGTACCAGGTCCACTGAACTTTTACAAGTCCTATGGCTAAATTTCGGAGCTGCCTACTTTTTTGATCCAGTATACACACTAGATGCACCTAAAAAACGCTTTCCTATTCCACCTGAATCACATTTCAATCAATAACATGATTAGCATCAAGTACATATTTCTTAAGAAATGATACATGAAATACATTATGTATAGACATGCATGCAGGAAATTAAGCCTATATGCTATTGGAACAATCCTCTCTAGGATTTCAAATGGCCCACAATATCGAGTTGCCAACTTTGAACAATTTCCCAACTTCAGGGAGATTCTATTGTCCTTCACTCTCAGGAATACATGATCCCTTACTTTAAATTCCCTGTGAGTTATGTTCTTATCAGCATAACTTTTATTCCTATCTTGGGTAGCCTTCAAATTCTACTTAATCTTGAACATTTGTTCTTCCATTTCCTTCATAAACTCTGTCCCAACCACTACCCTATCAGTTGGGTTGTCCTAGCTTACTGGGGTGTTTCACTTTCTTCCATAAAGTGCTTCAAACGAGATCATCTTCAGTGATTCTTGATACCCATTGTTGTAGGAAAATTATACCAAGTGTAGATAATCTTCCCATTTATATGGTTTGTCCATCACATACATTCTTAACATATCTTCTATCACTTGATTCACCCTCTCTGTCTGCCCACCAGACTCAGGATGATAAGTAGTGTTGAAGTTCAAATTTGTTCTGAACCCTTTGAATAACCCCTTCCATAACTTTGATGTAAACTTTGGGTCTCTATCAAACACAATTGTCTTGGGTATTCCATGCAAGCATGGTAATTCCCTCATATAAATATCAACAACATTAGTTGTTTTATGAGTAGTCTTCATAGGAATGAAATGGGCAGAGCTTGTCCACCACTACCATGATTGCATTGTGTTTCTTGCTTGTTCTAGGCAATCCTGTGATGAAATCCATTGTCACCACTTCCCATTTCCACTCAGGAATGGGTAATATTTGTAGTAACCCAACTGGGTGTCTATGTTGAGCCTTGACCCTTTGACATTCCAAGCATTTAGCAATAAAATCAGCAATCTCCCTCTTCATGTCTGGCCAATAATATTGGTTTTTGACTGTCGAGATTGTTTTATGATATCTCGGGTGTCCTGCATAAGGAACATTATGCATTTCTTTTAAATTCGCACTCCTCAATTAATAAGAGTTGGGTACATAGACTATGTTTTTGTACAGAAGGATTCCCTCAATTCCCAATTCATAATCCTCAACCTTCTATTGCATTTTACCTTACTGCAATTTCTTTTACCAATTCCATGTAGTGAAAATCTGATTTTGGGGCCTCTGTAATTCTATCTTTCAAATCTGATTTTTACATGTTAATGGTTGTAGCATGCAACTCATGCCCTCTTTTGTTGAGTGCATCAGCCACTTTGTTCTCTTTCCCCTTTATATGATTTATATCAAAGTCATATTCATTGAGAAAATCTAACCATTTGTTTTTCCTGGCATTTAGAGTTAGATGATCAAACAAATACTTCAGACCATTATGGTTTGTCCTCAACTCAAACCTCTTTCCCATGAGGTATTTCCTCCACTTCTTCAAAGAGTGCACTATGGATGCCAATTCCAAATCATGAGTGGCATAGATCCTTTCATTCTCTTTCAACTTCCTTGATTCATAACATACAACAAACCCATTTTGACTGAGGACTACACCCATTCCTTATTTACATGCATCTGTGCATACAATGAAGTCTTCATTCGGATTTGAGATCTTCAGAATTGGAGCACTAGTTAACAACTGCTTCAATTATTGGAAGCTTCTTTCACATTCTTTTGTCCATTGAAATTTCTTCCCATTCCTTTGCAAGGAAGTGATGGGGTGAGTTATTCTCGAAAACCCTGCAATGAACTTTATGTAGAAGCTAGATAAACCCATGAAGGATCTGAATTCTGTCACATTCTTAGGTGTTTTCCACCCTTTAATGGCCTCAATATTTTTCAGGGTCCACTGCTATCCCTTCTTCAGATATGATATGCCCCAAATAGTGAATTTTTTTTTGATAAAATGAGCACTTTCTCAATTTGGGATAAAACTAATGTTCTCTTAGCACTTGCATCATCATCCTCAAATGATTCTCATGATATTCTTCGACTTGGAATATACAAGAATGTCATCCATAAAAACAATGACAAACTTGTCTAAATATTCCTGGAAAACACCATTCATTAAGCACATGAAAACAACTGGTGCATTTGACAACCCAAATGGAACCACTATGAACTCATAATGACCATAACTTGTTTTGAAGGAGGTCTTGCTGATATCTTCCTCTTTAATCCTTACCTGATGGTATCCTGACCTGAGATGTATCTTGGAAAATATCTTTGCATCCTTCAATTGATCAAAGAGATCATCAATCCTTGGCAGATGATACTTGATCTTTATAGTTACTTTATTCAACTATCTGAAGTTGATACACAATCTCAATGTCCCATATTTCTTATTTACGAACAAGACTAGGGCACCCCAAGGTGACACACTTGGGTGTATATACCCCTTCTTTAGAAGTTATTCAAGTTGCATTTACAATTCCTTTAGCTCCAGTGTACTCATTCTATAAGGAGTCTTTGATACTGGAGCTGCTCCAGGCATCAAATTAATAGAGAAATCAATATCTCTCTTTGAAGGTAGTCCTGGTACCTCCTTGAACACATCCTCAAAATGTTTCAGTACTACATGGTCCTCTAGATTTGGTACCTTATCCTTAGATGCTTCCTCCATATGGGATGCAAATATTTGACAGCCTTTCCTATAACACTTCTTCAACTGCATTGTTGAGATTTCCCAAACAGTAACTGCCATGGGAATTCCTTGGACTATTTTCCGATTTCCTTCCTCATACAAGCAAGTGAATTCCTTGTTATGGAAGTCTAATATGGCATGTTGTTGGTCCAACCAATCCATACCAATTAGGTAATCATATGACCCAAACGACAAGATGTCAAAATCCACCTTGGTACACAGTCCATTCATGCCCATTGGACATGATTTAACCAACTCAACAAATTTCCTCTTGGCTCCTATAGCCAGCTGTACCATCCAATATTTCCCATGCTTTCTTATTGGAAAAATAAATCTTTCCACTACCTTAGGGTCTATATAGCTATGACTAGCCCTCAATCAATTAAAATAGTAAAGGCATGGTTATTGATCATACCTTCAACTTCAATCATGTGTGATTGAAACTCACCTTGCTTGTTGTTCCAGGATGCATAGATTCTTGGTACTCTTCTTCCCATGTCCTCCACTGTTTCTGCTTGTTGTACATTGTGGACAAATCTTACCTTGTCACTTTTGTGAGGACAAAATCTATACTTATGGTCTCCTTTATAGCCCCAACATTGAATGGGTTCCTTCCTTGACCTTTTCCCTTCTACCTCAACCATTCTATGCTATCTAAAGATGGTTGTCCTTGAAGATTTTTTTGAAAAATGGAGGCGTGTTTCCCTTCTGCCTCTGTTTCTTCTTGAACTTCTTTTTGTCCTCCCAAGCCTTATGGAAACTAGGATTTCCTTTTTGTTGATCCTATAAACATTTTTCTCTCCTTATCATTTCTTCCAGAGTCTTGGGGTCATCATATTGGATTTTATTACTGATGAAAGATGGAATCCCACTCAGTTACCTTTGAATATTCACTATCTCATCCTTGATAAAGGATACATACTTCAACAACTCTAAGAATCTCCTTTCATATTCATCAATAGACATGTTTCCCAGTTTAAGTTCAAATAACTCTTTCATCTTTCTATCATAATACCTCTTGGTTAGGTATTCCTTTTCAAAATGCCTCTTGAAATCCTTCCAAGTCACATTTTTCTCCCTGAGGTGTTGTACTTGCACCAATTGATCCCACCACATGGATGCTTTTCCTTTAAGTTGGTAGATGGAAATTATTCCTTCTGCATGAAAAGAATAATTATGTAATTGGAAGTACTTCCTCATGCCTAGCAACCATGTCTCTACATCTTCATCCTTCTTGTGCTCCCCATCAAACATAGGAGGTTTTATTTTGTTCATTTTCCCTCGTAGCTCATCCTCTCGGGGCCTCTTATGCTTCCTAACAGGGGATAGACTTGAGTTGCTTTGTACTCTCTTATTGGAATGCCTCGGGGAGTGTTGGTGATGTTTTCTATCACTTTTTTTTCTTTTGATACTTCCTGATTTGCTTGAGCCACTCTCCTTATCCAATTTATTTTCTACTCTTTCCAGGATCTGCATCAACTTTATGTTGAATTATCCCTATTTCTCCCTGGATTTCATGAGCTATTTTTTATATGCTTGGTGAGTCTGGACATCTTTCTGCAACTTTTCAATGATTTTCATCATGTTTCCTTATTTAGCTATCTCTTATCCATGCCCATTGGAGTTTGATCCTTCAACTCCTAAATGAACATCCATTCCTCTAACTTCATTTTCCGAACTATAAGCACCCTATGCCTTCCCCATTTATCTACACTATGCATCAATTCAGTTTGGTTCTGACAATCATTAACTCTGCAAAATGTGCAGTCAACCGAGTTTTTCCAGGCTATTAGATTTTGATAATTTTCTAGAATAAACTAATCTGATTCAACAAAAACAATATCAGATTCCATTTTCATGGGGTCTTGGTCGGTCAAGAATCCCTTGGGATTATATCTCTAAGCCTCGCTCTGTTCTGTGACAAATTTTCGAGCGTTAGCCCCTTTTCTTCAGCCCTTGGTTCGCATGTGACCATGACTGTGACCCAACACTTATGATTTGGGCGCTTATCCGAAGCTCTGAAACTTCGGGCTCCAGGCTTCGAAGGTTTCCCTTTTTCCGCACATCCCAACATCACAGAACAAGGATTGTAGAACGCACAAAGAATGACAGATCTATGGTCCACCTTCCTTCATGCACCACTTCTTTTAGAGTGTCAAGACTCTGGACTTCACGATATGGTGCCACTCGTCCACTGGGGCCCACAGTTCACGTGCTTGAACTAATAAATGCTGAAAATGTCACATCAAACTTTATAATTTTTCAAATTGTGGGGACATGGGTTGGCGGTTTTGGAGTAACCCGTCGATTGTTCCACAATTTTCCCCATGCTGACATGTACCCCTTCTGGGAAACAGTGGTTTGGATTGTGGGACCGCCTTGTATAATTATCTGTCGTGCAACTTTGATCTCCGTAATGCCTCCCAACCATCGATCTTGGTAGATAGTGATCAAATTTAATGCGGGCCTGATCCAACTAACTTCTTCGCCAAGTTTAACTACCTTGTGCCACCACCAGGAGTGCCACGTGGAAGGACACACGAAACCGACATGTGGTCCAATCAGATGAGTGAAATATGTCATGTTCTAACTGCATTTCTATCATACAAAGGTTCTTAACTCACTAGTACATGGCACACATCCCATGTGTCCACCTCATCCCTAGAGATATCAGCATGCCACGTCACTTCAGGACTTTGGGCTTCGGGAGATTTCACCTTAGCATACCTCGTTTCTCTTGAACGCTGAATTCCCAAACAAGTCGATCTGTCGACACATGTCCCTTTTGATGAACGGTCTAGATGAACTTCGGACTTCGGGACTTTGGGAGTTTGTGCATCAACACACTCCATTTCTCCCGAACATCGTGATCCTAAACAAGTCGATCTTATGACACATGTCTCTTGCTTGGATCAACAGACATGACTTGCATGAAGTTCGCTCTATCTTCTCTACACATGACCGAGAGTTGTGACCTCCACATAACCTTTAGGCGCTTATCTCACTTTTCAATATCGACAGTTGTGTTTTAATGAACCATGAAGATCAATGGCCAAGAGTGATTGCAGGAACTCAACTTTCTCACACTTTGATTTCCTTCCCGATCTCTGCAATGCAAAGATGCTCGCTCGTAGTGGGATCGATATCCACCTTTGACATGTTGATCTAGCAAGATCAACAATCCTGAGGGATTGCGGAGTCTCAACTTACTCTCGCTTTAATTCCCTTCCAGATCTTCACAATGGCTCCCCATCGTCGATCTCCCTTCAATGAGATATGACGATCATGACTTACTCTTCGCTTGATTTGATGGCTTATCTTTATCTCCCCCAGATCTAACGGCCCAACACCACAAATGTTGTAATTTATTTCTTTGTGGCCATTTCTTAAACTTGTTACACCTCCTATGTTTATGAACACAGTCCAAGTATTCTTTCAACGTCCTTCTGGCACTTTATACTTCAAAATTCTCTAGAATTTCTTCACCGAATTTATCGTTCGTGGCCCATCCAGGTTCCGAGTAGAAACCATGGGCTCTTAAATTGGGTTTTGTCCATTTTGACAACAATTATTTTTCGAAAATTTTTCTTCAGTTCCCACTAACATGGCCCATCAAGGCTCAATTATGAAACCATGGATCTGATACCATTTTGTAACGTCCCCAGTGACCAACAGGCTGGGCAACACCACTTCTTAGACATCTCTCTTAGCTATGATATCATTTTGTAATGCTCCGGACCAACCAGGTCGGGCCATGCTACTGCAATTAATTCTATGATATGCATATATATCTATATGATGTAATTCTAAACAAACAAAACATTCTGTTTATACACATTTCATGCAGAAGAAACAATAATACATACATGCAATAACACAGACAATTATGATAACATTATAACACATGTACACAATACACATCATACAGAGAACATATATTTGGTACTTATATTTCAATAGATGACCACCAACTATGTGCATACCTTCCATGAAACTCCCAGCCTTAGACCACGTTGCTCATCACGCTCAGTAGTGGGTCACCCCCGAGTTGAGACTAAACTCCACCCAGGGCAAAGGAATCCTAGACCTAGGCTGAGGCTATGCAAAACTGGACTATGCAACTGGAAGGATTCTCTCCAAGGATCCTACTTATGCCAACTGCTCATGGACTCTCATTCCCCACATGCATGTCCCACCCCGAGAATATGCACCTTCAATATTCCACAGTCCATCAGTTTCTCTTCCTCCCTTCCAGGGTTTCAACAACAGGCCGGATCAAGAATTCTTAGAGCTCCGTAGCTAGTATTGGAATCCCTCTGGGAGAAATTACTTCCCAGCAAATTGTCTCACCTGGAGAGTTTCTCATAGGCCTGACAACCTGCTTCTTCAACCATGGGCCTGACAACCCACCTCTTCAATCAACAACCACCAAAATTGGTTAAGGCAAGGGGACGACTCAGCAATTTACATAGGTTCACAAAGGCATAATTGACTCTGTCCACGTACTTGTTCAATGTGTATGTGAACTGCACAAGGGATGGCCAACATGCTGAGGATGAACTCATTGGAAAATAAATGGCCAGACTAGTCAAAATGTTGAGAGCGAGTAAGGAAAATGGTGAGAATGGTCAACCTGCAAAATCATGAGAGATCTGCAATCGTGAGAGCGAGCTCCTCAAGAAGGTGGCCATAATGTTTTTTGAACCCCCTACAAAGGTGGAACTTCCCACATAAATCTTCATGTGTCCTAGGTGACACTTGGCTCTCTAGGAGCATGCTCCTCTCCACTTGGTGTTTGTTCCTTTCCTCAAAGGAACTTAGGATAACTGGGTTTAATTTCCCCCAACTTTAGTACTTTTCATGAATACATTATAATATTCCATTGGGTTAAGCCCTCAATCTTAGCCCCTCTTTCCTAGCCTCTCAACCCCATTCCTTTCCCTACCTAGTGGAGCTTAGTCCCCCATAACTCTTTCTTCATGGTTGCTCTACACACATCGATGTATTTTATTAATAATATGCATAATTACATATACAAAAATCAAGCCCACTGACCTTAGCATCTAGGCTCTTCAGCCTAATAAACACATAATCCTACCAACTTATAATTACTTAGCTCACCAGCCTACAAACATCATTACATTTCATAGGGGCTCGAACTTGGTGTATTACAACATGTGTCTAGAAGGTGATCGATGGTATCATCTTGAATATGACACATAACACATAGAGAAGGGACATATTACCCGTTATTTATGATGATATCTCATGTGAGGAAACGATGATGGATTATGAGCCATAGGAAGGTAGTCACTTTCGACCATGATTTCATATCCCATGTTTTAGTCCAAATGGGCTCATGTTTCTCAACCAAGAGGATAAGTGATAAGATTCCTTGACAGTGAAGGAACCATTAGGTTTATATCGCCATCTTACTATGTATGGGCCTTGTTGGCAGCGAATTTTATGATTTTACAACTCCCCCAAGAATTTGTCTATTGACTCACCTTGCGGTGTTATCTAGCAGTCCCTTAGATGATTCCATGCATGAAATCTCTGTTTATTTTCCTTTGACCAAAATTATTTGAATGATAAGAACCCAAAAGATTGAATGGAGGCCTGTAAAAGAGGATGATGATGAAAGCGGGCTAAGAATGGCAGTTGCTACCAAGAATTCATCCAGAAGTGAGCAGAGGCTCCATTGTAGATTTCTCAGAAACTGTGTTGTTGGATCAAATCTCTTTGAAGATTCACTACATTCGAAATGAGGGATCCAGGGATTACTAGGTTGTAGCAAATGAGCTCCCGTGGGTCCCCATTGGGGGCATATTTTTTATTCCAAATTTGAGGCCATGGATTTGAATTTTTGGCTACCCAATTCCACCAAGTTTTGGCACTAAGAGTTTCATTATTTTTGGCCGGATCACAAAGACCCAGGCTGTCTGTCAATTTTGGCAAGAAAACTTTGTCCCATTTGACAAGAGATCATTTGAAGTGTTTCTTGTTGCCTCCCCAGAGGAAAGTGTGTTGGATGGTTCTTATGGATTTGAGGACCCATTTAAGTGAAGCAAGGACAAAGAAGAGGTAGAGGGGCGTGGATTTAAAAACAACTTTGATGAGAATGAGGCGCCCATCTAGTTTGAGAGATCGAAAAGTCCATGAAGAAAGTTTTTGTTACAACTTGTCGAGGAGCTCTATCCATGTGGAGTGGTTGATGGATGAATCAATTAGGGGTTCTCTGAGAAATTTGGTGGGAAGGGAGGAGATGGAGAAGCCAAGCATCCTAGAAATGTTTCTATGAGTAATGGTAGGCGTATTGAAAAAGTAAATTTTGGATTTATCTATATTGATAGTGGTTCTCGAGGCCTCAGAAAAGGTGCTTAAGATACGATGGAAAGAATGAGCTTCTTGCACCGATGGATGACCCATTAGGAGATTTTCATCAATAAATTGTTGACGAGACAAGGGGGAGTTCTCATGCAAGAAAAGATGTTTTATGGTGCCAGAGGAACATGCATATTTGAGCATTCATCCTAGGCCTTCCACCATGAGAATAAAAAGGAAGAGGGAGAGGGGGTCACCTTGTAGTATTCCTATAGAAGGGGAAAAATTGGCAAAGGGGGATTCATTGACTAAGATAGAAAAGAAAGCGGAGGATAGGAGAGACAAAATCCACTTAGTCCAAGAAGGGATAAAACCAAAGGCTAAAAGGACTTTCTCAATGTAATCCCAACTTAACTTATCAAAATATTTGGAGAGATCTAACTTAAGAAGCATGCCGGGTTTTTTGGTGGATTTTAAAGAGTGGATAACTTCATGGGAAAGAATGATGTCGTCCAAGATTTTTATGCCTTCTACATAGCCAGTTTTATCTGGAGATCAGATGAGGATAGGAAGGAGAGGCTTGAGGCGATTATCAATGAATTTTGTTATGATTTTGTAGATAACATTGCAAAGGGATATAGGTTTGTACTTACTTGGGGAAGCTGCATTCTCCTCCTTTAGAATGAGTGTGAGGAAGGTGGCGTTGAGAGTAGGTAGCACCCATTGTTTTCTATGTGATTCCTCTATGGTTTCACAGATATCCACCTTCAGAAGGTCCCAACAATTATGAAAAAATTTGATGGAGAATCCATATAGACCTGGAGAATTTCCTTCATCTATTTGATTGAAAACAACTTCAACTTATTGTAGAGTGATTGGTTGCATCAAGGTTTCAATGTGCTCTTTGTTTATGAGAGAAGGGATGGGATTAACGACCTGATTTATGGTTGCACCTTTGCTGAGATTGTTCTCAGATAGAAGGCCTTTATAGAAGGATACAAGTTCCTACTCAATCTCCTTATGTGTTTCAACTCTTGTGCCATCAAATTTTTTGAGGGCGTTTATTCTATTGTGCATTATGTGCTAGATGGTAGAATGATGAAAGAAAGTTGTATTGCACTCTCCATATTTTAACCAGGTAATCCTGGATTTCTACTTCCAGAGAGTCTCCTCTTGCTCACAGTGGTCATCAATTTGTGATTGGATCTCTGCTTCCTTTTGTATTCACTCCTCCGTGTGGCCTTTTGTGATTATTTCTTGCTGGAGCATCTCCATTTCCTAGTCCAAGGTGGTTTTAGCTATGAAAATGCTTCCAAATGAATGCTTATTCCATTTCTTCAGATTTTTCTTCGGATGCTTGAGGTTTTTTTACAATACAAACATCTTGGAGGTCCCTATGATTTGAGTGTTGTTCCACTGACTTTTTACTGTTTCCTGGAAGTCTGGATGTGTGAGCCAGAATTTCTCAAATATGAATGGTCTATGAGAGGAATTTCCTTCTTTTTTCTAGAGTAGGTGGATAGGCCAATGGTCGGAGCATTTCAAGGGGAGAATAGTGGTCGTCAAATCCTCTCTAGACGTAGCTATATCCTCATAGATGAGGAAGTGATATAACCTCAAAGAAATTTGGTTCAATCCTCCATGTCGATTGTTCCAAGTGAAAATTCCATTGATTGTTTCTAAATCCACCATCTCATTGTTTTCTATGAAATCTTTAAAACCGATGTCCTCCTGAGTTAAATATATGCACCCCCCCTCCCTTCTTCTCATGGAGAGAAGTTATTAGGTTGAAGTCAACTGCTAGGATCCAGGGATTTTGAGGGAGAGTGTGCTTGTACCACTCAATAAATTCTAGCATTTTGATTTTGTGCTCTGGAGATTGAGGCCCATAGACATTTGTGATATGGCCATGAATGTTAGTACCTAAAAAGTGAAAATATGATGAAATAGAATTCTTGGTGGCCAAAAAATCATTAAGAGTTACCTCATGAGGATTCCATATGATTTCCAGGCCTCCTGACACACCATTTTCATCCACTTTTGTCACCATAGTACCTTTCCAGAGACAAGCCATAAGAGTGTCTAGATTGCTACTGTTGGACTTTGTTTCTTGGATTAAAATGATTAAGGGATTTTCCTGGAGAATATTTCTATGAATCATTCTATGTTTGGTAGAGCCATTGATTCCCCTTACATTCCAAGAGATGAGTTTCATTGAGAACTAGTAGTATTGACAGGAAATAACTATGTTAGCTGGGCATATTTCCTTGATTCGACTAGCCTAGTGCCTAGAGTATTAAGGCGTCGCAGATCCATTTTTCTACCTCTTTTTTTGGGGTCCCTTTGAGCTTTCTTTTGTTATTTTTGTGATATGTTTTGAATGCCTAGTTTTGATCTTTCTTTGGCTTTGGATAAGGCATATTTGAGCAGTTGGATCTGTTTGGGGAATATTGTGTGAAAGGCTCAATGTCGACATGCTTCTTCCATCCCAAGGAGGTCAAGGTTTCCCATATCTAGGTCACTCATATCCTCATCCATTACTACATCAAAGTCTGGGTTTGAGGTAGTTAGTGGAACTTCTTGGGAGGTCAGGGTTGTGGAGGTAGAATGACCTTGAGGTTCCCTATTTTTCCTGCTTTGATTAGGGTATTGATTTTGGTCTGGATTTGGTTCTTGATGCTTCCTTTTGGGTGTTGGTTGGTCCTCTACATATTGGGTTCTATTTCTTCCAATTAATCATCTATAATATCAAATTTGTTTCTTGTTATAGGATTTGTTGTCTTTCTAAAAATTGGATTCTTGTGATTGGGGTGTCACCTATTTGTTACTTTTCTGAATCCCTCATCATTTGTGGTCCCCGACTTCTTAGTATCCATAATAGGATTTTTTTGTGGACAATATCTGTAAAGGTTCCCATGTTCATGGAATTTCAAACAATGGAAGGGAACATGCTCATAATCCATTGGTTGGATCCACTCTAGATTTTAATGTACCAGACAAACAAAGTTTGACAGTGCCCTTGCTATGTGCATGTAGACACAGATCCTTACATATGATGTGTATTTGTTGCTTCTAGTTTGATTTTCAATTTTAACAAAGTCTCCCAGAGAATTACATATATCACGAAGAGTTTCCTCATCCTAATAGTCTGTGGGAGGGAGTATAGGCGGATCCACACTAGAGCCCATGTGAAATCGTCCTTATCTGGGTTGAACCTTTCGGTCTAGTTACGAAGGTATAAGCCTCCAGAGTTAAGGAAATATGGGCCTCCATCCATGATTATATCTTTGTCTTTAGTCCTTGAGAAGATGAAAATGAAAAAGCCTTTAGATACAAGCTCGAGATCAAAGTGGTCTTTCAACTTCCATTTGGCCAAAATCCAACCTATGAGGGCCTTTTCAGTTGGCCAAACCTGAATGAATTTGTAGATAAAGGCATGATATTTCATAAATTGGATTCTAGCATTGATTCTCACTAGGGGTAATTCTACATGCGACCGATTTTCCATATGAGATATGCATGTGCTTGTTTTATTGTATTTATATGGATCCAGTTTTCGCCGTGGAGTATGCGATTCTTATTATGTATCCATCCTACTCAAGAGTTGGTTTTAAACCACGCCATCATTGTTTCCTGCCATTTGATTATGACTCACAATCATTGTAGCAGGGTCCTTCAGGGATGGGGAAGGGCTATCAATTATGGAGGTTAGAGTGTAGAGGTGAAATTATTGAGGGCATCAAGCATGAAAATGAGAAGTGTGCTAGAAAGGTTCAGTGAGAGATGTGGAGCTCTCCCATCATTCACATGTACTTTTTTACTCTTACTTCTTGTTAGTGGACCTTTATAAGATTCCATTTTTTCTTGGATTCACACCCTTCTTCTTTGTCTCAATGTTATCTCTCTTTCTTCCTCCCGAGAAAGGGTTTCCAACAATATTTTGAGCTCTACTCAACTTCTTATTGTTGTATTCCTGTTGATGTTGGAATCCACCTTTGGATTGTAGCAGAGGTAAGCCTAAGCCCCATCAATTTGTATGTCACAGTAAATAGTTTAAAGGGTGGTCTAATGGACACAATCTCAAGGTTATATAGCTTTGACTCAGAATCCTAGACCATGCAATGCGTAGGTAAGTGAGGTCTTGATCTAACTTCAGTCAGTAAGTTGTAGTAAAAGGGTGAGTAGGGGGAAGAACTGGTAAGAAGATGTAAGGGCCTGTTGTGGAAATCTGGTCTTCCAATAGCCTAAGGAGGAAAAGCTTCAAGAACGAGATCCTCTTGGACCCAAAGCTTCATACACTAAGATATGTCTAAACGACACAGTTACAACATCACAATGATCAAACCTACATCATCATGCTACTATAACATCTCGACTGGATCCTCCAATTCCAAGCTACTCAGTATAAGAGGGGAAAAGATAACATGAGAAACTAGTTAAAACTGGTGAGAATATTACAGTGATCAAACCTTCATCACAACAACATCACAAACCTCGACTAGATCCTCCAATTTTGAGTGTCTTAACACAGTTTTTATAGAGATATGGAAAGAAGTTCACTTTCATTAAACAATAAGTCTCAAATACATGTACATAACCAGAGAACCAGAAGGCTCGTTAAAACTTTACAAGCGGGAGAATAGCTCTAACATAGACACTAACAAAATGGAAAAAATTCCTACATTTACTTAGAGCTGGATTCCCTGCTGAAGGTGTGATCATGTCATGAGTTCAAGGCTTTGCGTTGGTGAGTTTCTCTGCCAGGTTGTGCATGCAGACGTTGGTCGAACTGCCCATGCAGTCTTTTGTCAGACACGGTCTCTGTCAGCCCAGAATGATGTCCTGTCTCTACAATTTGTCTCTTTCTGGAATGTTATTTAAGGAAAGAGACGATGTCTTACCCACCTCCCTTATTTACATTATCTCCTACATTGGGATCTAAGTGGGTGGAGTCAACGCCTGCACTGGATGACATGGAAATTTTCCCTTGGTTGTCTACTACTTTGTTTAACTGTTGCAAGGGGACCTAGATGACTGATGTGGATGAGCATCTGGCGGGGGTGATGGCTCCATCGATGCAGAGGTGATGTGAGAGACGCCCATGTGGATAGTCGTGGTAGGTGGAAGGTGACCGGGAAAATATGGGTGGCGGAAAATGTGGGTGTTGCACTGGAACAGGTTGGTGATGAAGTGGGACAAGGTGATGAAGTGGGGGCAGAGAAAAAGGTTGTGGAAGTGGATGGGATGGGGACCATCTGTCTATAAGGAGGTGAGCGGTAGAACACTTGGAAAGAGATGGTAGGTGGGAGTGATAAGGGACATGGTCTGAGGGTGAGTGGATGACAAGTGTACCATCATGAGACAAGGAGAGAGAGTGGGTGATGTGATGGGCAGAGGTGAGAAACAGAGTGGAAGACAGATGTCAGTGGGGGGTGATAGCTGTAAAGGATGGTAGTAAGCGGTCTACTCAAAGGGGGTGGGCAGTGGTAAGAGATTTTATGTGAGGGGTTTTGAGTTAAGGAGAGGACGACACATTAGTGGGGGTCCCGCATTTTAAAACCACCAACTCGAACCCCCACCCCCCCCCCCTCGTTAAAGGAAGAACATCGAGGTGGGGGTCTAATATGGCTCCTGCACCGTATATCTGGGCACGCGAATCTCGGCTGCCCAAATCTATGCATCGCTTAGTGAGATGCTCCAACACACATAAAACTTAGGATAAGTGGGTTTTAGCCCATTTCTTTCCACTTTTTCGCCAAAGGGGTCCATTTCTTAGGAAAACACCCCCTTACAAATAAATGTGATAACATTAGGCTCCATGGGGGATGTCTTGCTCCCTGTGAGATGCCAATAACTCTTCTGCAGCTTTTGTGCCTTGCAGTTGGGTTATGGACCATTTATAAAACTGAAAAAAAAAAGAAAACAATATTTACAAATACATGGGAGCCACTTATGGCTCAAGCAAAGAACTTCTTAAGAAAATGCCCATTTATAGGGCCACCAAAAACTTCATCGCCCTCCAAATTATGCAACATGTAGGTATTATTCAAAATTATCTCAGAAACCTTTAAGGGCCCAATCCAGAGGGCTTCAAATTTACTGTGTTTTCCCTTATATTGTCTGGGTGCATCCCATTTAAGTACTAGTTCTCCTGGTTGGAAATATTCTTTCTTTGCCTTTCCGTCAAAGGCTTGCTTGATCCTTCACGGACTGTCATGAGCTTTGTCCATCACCTACTCTCTAGTCTGTTGGGCTTCTACCAGTTGATGAATTCTCCTGATCATATCGTCAGTCTCTTCTTGATAATCCTGAAAGAATTTTTCCACAGGTAGGGAAAGTTGAGCAGGAAAAATTGTTTCAGTCCCATATAAAAGTTGGAAAGGGGAGAGGCCCAGGGATATCTTCATTGTCACTCGATCATCCCACGGGGAAAACTTAATCTTTGAATCCCATGCTTTCTTATTGTCCTCTAGCAGTATTTTGATGATCTTTATCAGGATTTTGTTAGAGGACTTTGCTAGTCCATTTCCCTGGGGGTAGTAGGGGGTAGAGTGGATCAATGAAATTTCAAACTGTTCACAAAACTTGACGAGTGGTTTGGCCTTGAAGGATGCAAAATTATTGGTGATGATTCTTCTTGGGCAGCCAAACCTTGCCATAATATCCTCAAGAAAACCTAGGATGAATTTTTGAGAAGCGCTCCTTGTGGGAATAGCTTCTATCCACTTGGTGAAATAATTTGTTGCAGTCAAGATCCACCTGTGCTAACCACTTGAAGTAGGATGAATTTCTCCAATAAATTATACGCCCCACTGCTAAAAGGGTCTTGAAGCTACCACGGGCTTCAATGGAAGAGACTTGATTTGTTGATTCCCAACAAATTTTTGACATTTGATGCAAGCCTTGATTTTCGCACAGACATCAGTGAATAGAGTAGGATAGAAGTACCCGGCTCTGAGAATTTTGTGGGGTGTGGTTCTCCAGAAATGGTGCCCCTCACACAGGCTATTATGAAAGTCAAACATAATCTTTTGGGCCTCATGTGAGTCTAAACATCTCAGAAGAACACCTAGAGGGTCTTTCCAATACAAGACCTGGTCAATAAGGAAATATCTAATTGCTTTGAGATTTAAATCTCTTGCCTTTCTCTTCCCCATTCCGTTAGGGTGTCTTAATTCTTGCAGAAAATATATAGTGTCTTTGTACCAAGGGCACTCTGCCAGTGGAGGGCTATCTTGAGGACTGTTATCAGGCAGCTTAGTCTACTGATATTATGAGTAAGTGTTGATAAAATTAACCCCCAAAGATTTAGAATTAGATTTAGCCAACAACTTGGCTAAACCTTGACCTTTAAGTAGTTTGGTGGGTTTTATTTCCAGATAAAATTCAAGAATATTGGCAATCCACTTGCTCCTTCTCCCATCTATGTCAGACTGGATGAGGATGTCCTTCACAGATGCTGAAGGAACATATGAAATGATCTTTGAATGAAAAACATAAACTCTGAAAGCTTTGAGAGCTTTCACTAGGGCATAGGCATGTTTCTCCACGATATCATATTTTGCCTCTGTATATCTTAATGCCCTGATAAAAAATGAAATTGGTTGCTCTAGCCCTTCAACATTCTTCTGTAGAAAAATTGTTTCCACCGTATCAAAAGAAGCAAAAGAAAAAATCAGAAAATCCTTGGAATAATCAGGATTGACAAGAACAGGTGACTTAGTCAATGCCTTCTTGATCTAGATGAAGGATTCTTAGGACTCAGCAGTCCATTTTACTTCATTTCCCTTTTTGAGCATGATTGTGATATGTTTCACCATCTCAACAAAATTGGAAACAAACCTCCTTAAGAAATTAATTTCCCCAGGAAATACCGAACTTCCTTCCTGATCTGGGAAGTGACAAGGTTTGAATAGCTTCTACCCTGCTTCAATCAATTCTGACCCCATCAGTTGATACTATGTGCCCCAATAATTTCCCTTCCTTCATGGAAAACAATGATTTATTTGGATTTAAGGAGAGACCAAACCTTTTGCACTTCAAGAAGATGACAACAGTGTTCTTTATCATATCTAGAAAATACTTTTATATCATCTAGATTGATGATCATAAACTGATCCTTCTCCCCAATGAAGGTGATGCTCATGGCTCGGTGAAAGGTTGCTCATGCGTTCATCAATCCAAAGGGTATTTTATCATACATGAAAGTGCCCCAAGGAGTGGTGAAGGTTGTATTTTATCTATCATTAGGAAAGACAAAGATCTGATTGTAGCTATAAAATCCATCAATCATGGAAATCCTAGATGCACCAGTTACCCTTTGCAATATGTGTTCCATCTTTGGTAGTGGGTAATTATCCTTCCTAGAGCTCCTGTTCAGATTTATGAAGTCAAAACAGAGTTTGATTTCTCCACTCTTTTTTCTCACTGGGACTAGGTTGGCTACCCACTCATAATATATCAAAGGAAAAATAATATGAACATCCAAAAGATTCTTCACCTCCCTTTCCATAATAGGCAGCAACGTAGGATTTATTTGTCTTAATTTCTGCCTAAATGGATTGGCCTCTTCTTTAAATGGGATCTTGTGTTCAATGACACTGGTGTCATATGTTCTGAAATATCTGTATGTCCAAGAAAACACATAAGCAAATTACTTTAATAGCTCAGTATACTCAACCCTCTGCTCTCTTGATAGGTTGCTTGACAATTTGACAAATTTTGGGTCCTTCTCTGTGCCAATATTGCACTCGGAATCATTATTTGAGATTTTACCCTTCACCACCACATCATTTATGTTAGAAATCCTTTCCAAAGGAACTATTCACTTTAGGATGTAACTGTTGTGTAGCTGGACAATGTGACGATCAACAATCTTTTTCAAGAAAACATCAGGATGGGGCTCTATTTCAGAGTCAAGATCTTGATCAATGTGCGATACAGAAAAGTCCTCGACAGTTTCCAGGAATATTTTGATTTCAAGATCATCCTCAAACACTTTCCATTTCTTGACATTGTCAGGTATAGAGGGTCTATATTTCACTTCTACGTCATACCTGAGTTTAGGTGGCAGATGGACTTTGAAATTGCTTGTTGAAACAGCCAGAGAATCGCCCACGACATTATTTTCCCTTGGAATATATGAAATGTTGAAAGCCGATAAAAAACTGTCAATGAGGTCCCATACTTCATTTCTATAGGTTCTGAGCCTGGGATTCTTAGCTTGATACAGATTTCTAATTTGTTTAACAATCAATTCTGCATCTCCAAACACAGATATTTCCTTGATCCCCGTGTCTTTTGCAGCCTTTAAGACTAAAAAAAGAGCTTCATACTCTGCCACATTGTTGGTAGCTTCAAATTCCAATTTGTATGACAAAGATATGGCTTCCTGAGATGGTGAAACCAAAACTACTCCAACACCAACAACATCCTTAGAGGAGGCTCCATCAAAAAACATTTTCCAAACAGAGGTGGTGGAGAAATAAGCTTCATGAAAACCCATGGACTGCTTTTTGAGATTTAATGCAGGCTCAGGAGCATTAGTTAATTGCAAAAAATTGGCCCCCAACTCGGTGTCAAGTGAAAATATAGGATGGTTGGTGGGGTCAGATTCATCACTAATAATATAGGCCAATTGAGCCTCTTTGTATAGTCTTCTATGCTCCCCTCCAAACACAGGAATGGTGGCATATGTGAGGTCCATCTGCAAGGTTCCCCCAAGCCTTTTAATCCAATATCTTGACAAAATCATGCCAAACTTGGGAGGAACGTCATCCACCACAATATCCATGACCACACTCTTCATGGGCAACTGAAACAAGGTCACAACTAGATATTTAATGACCCCAAGACATTGCACCCTCCTTGAATCAAAAGAATACAAATCATGATAATCCTTTTTTATCTCTAGTCCCAGTTCTTCCATGACAGTTTTGGGCATGAGATTATGAGATGCCCCTGAGTCCATCAAGAAATTATGCAACACCTTATCATGTATGTGCAGTGATGTATAGAAGGGAGGGGATGAATCATCTCTATATTCTATCATAGGACCTAGTATGACAACTGGCTTTTCATCTTGGAGATTTACTGAGTCTGTAGGATGGAAATATGGCTTAGGTTGCAACATCTTAGAGAGGGACCTTTTGAAGTCTTTATGTTTGACTAGCTCTGAAAGGGGAACAGGGATTCAGATCTTATGGATTTCATGCTCAAAACTAAAGGAGGGAGGGGGATTCAGAATCTCTCTTACCTCTGGGACAAGGTCTTTGGCTATTGGTGGAGGATAATGAGATTTCTTTTCTTTTTCTTTGTTTGTTGTGTCTTTAGTAGGCTTATCAGCTATGAAAGGCTGATCAGGATGTCAAACTTCCCTTCCTTCGTATTAGACTTGAGGTTATATTTATTGGGACTACAATTGGCTTTCTCCCCCTTACTTAGCTCATTTATTTGATTGTTCATGAGGGACTCCTTGTAGGCATATTTAGTTAAATGGAGAAAAGGGGAGGTGTCTCCAATACAATGAATTTAAGGGTCATGCTCTTCCTCCTTTCCTTCTTCATCATCAACAAGGTTATTTTGAAGAGGGGTTTGGAATTTTTTTATCATCCCTATCTCTTTTTCTAGGATTTCCTAGCATAATCTGAGGAGCATGGTTATTCAGCCTCCTGAAGTTTCCTCTGTTATCAATATTTGGGACGTTCCTATAACCTTTCTTCCCTTCAAACTTCATCTTCTCCATTTCTGCAGAAAGGGATTTCACCATCTTGGTTAATTCATCCACTTGAGGTTGGGATGTAGAAGAGCCAGATGTTGAGGCCTCAGATCTCCCTCTTCCTTTGTCTCTCTCATCTTTGTTCCTAAGTCTGTCAACTTCCAATGCATTGGATTCTACCTCCATGGATACATCTTTCATATGAGCCAGATAATTAGCTCTTCTTTCTTTGAGCATGAGGTAGAATTCAGGTTCAAAAGCACTAGCATAAGTGATTTTGTTAGAGGCTTTAGTAGGCTTTATCTTGGCATGGATTTTATTGTACATCTTGTTGAATCATTTGGAGAAGTCAGAGATTGATTCTCCCTCTTTCCTCTTCAGGTACCCAAACTCTGTGATATAATACATAAATTCTTTTTTATCCCCCCACTGCCTCAAGAAGGCATCATCTAGAGCCTCAATCACAACAATGGATCTAGGAGTCAAGCTTATGAACCACTTTCTAGCCTCACCATCAAGGCTTTGGATGAAGACTCTCATCTAGACATCTTCATTTTAAATATTCAGATTATCTGCATAATTGTAGAAGGAAGCAAGGTGCTCTTCAATAGTTATGTCTTCTTCTCCAATGAACTTGGGCATATATTTCAGGTAATCTCCATCAGGGAGATAATTCATGGGTTGAGGTAAGACCAGGGGGGAATATCTTGCATCCACTATGGCATCCATTCTATTCCTAGGTGGATTAACACCCGCCATAGGGATGTGAGGTAGAGGAGAACTAGGAGGTGAAGGTGTTAGAACAGGGGAGGCTGGAACTGAGCTTCCAAGAGGAAAGGGAAACAACAGAGGATTTGGGAGAAAATGCTAAAGGCCTTGATGGAATAGGGGTCTCTCCTTTTATGGTAGTGGCAATAATAATAGGAGGAGTGGTGAAGCCCGGGGTAGGAAAATCTTCTGAGGTGCTAATTATAAACCACGGTACAAATTCAAGGGACAAAGGAGTGACAATGGTTTCTCCCTCCAATCCTAGACCAGGAGGGGAAAACTCAATAGGAACACTCCCAAAATTCAAAGTTCAGGAAACTCCAACATAAGGTATAACAGAAGGGTGAAAATAAGAAATTGGAGTTCTTATAGGATAATGAAAATCATCAGAAATACCTGGTTCAGCAGTAGAAGTACCTTTCCCTTTCTGATAATTTTCTCTAGGTCAAATTCAGGTGTTGCCAAAGGCAGCTGTGGAGTAGACCTTGTGTGTCTGCCTCTAGAAGCCACAGCTGAAACAGTGGAGTCGCCAATAGATCTACATCAATTGAGTCACCATAGTGGAGTCGCCAAGTGCACAGTTTCAATCTTAATGTATTGGGTTCTAATGCACCTTCAGAACCGGTAAGATTTGTCGTTCAATCTTGGGGAAAATATTAAATTCATCCCCAGTAACGACACCAGAAATGTTGACATTGGAAGTCACCTCTGGATTGCAGCAGAGGTAAGCCCAAGGCCATTCAGTTTGTATGTCATAGTAAATAGTTTCAAGGGTGGTCTAATGGATGCAGTCTCAAGGTTATATTGCTTTAACTCAGAATCTTGGACCATGCAATGCGTAGGTAAGTGAGGTCTTGATCTAAATTTAGTCAGTAAGTTACAATAAAAGGGTGAGTAGGGGAAAGAACTGGTAAGGAGATGTAAGGGCCTATTGTGGACATCCGGTCTTCCAGTAGCCTAAGGAGGAAAATATTCAAGAACAAGATCCTCTTGGACCCAAAGCTTCAGACACTAAGATATGTATAAATGACACGGTTACAACAACATGATGATCAAACCTACATCATAGTGCTACTATAATAGCTCGTCTGGATCCTCCAATTCCGAGCTACTTAGTATAAGAGGGGAAAAGATAACATGAGAAACTGGATAAAATTGGTGAGAGTATTATAGTGATAAAACCTTCATCACAACAACATCACAACCCTTGAATGGATCCTCCAATTATGAGTGTCTTAACACAGTGTTTACAGAGAGATGGAAAAAATCTAACTTTCATTAAACAAGAAGTATCAAATACATGTACATAACTAGAGAACTAGAAGCCTCATTAAAACTTTACAAGAGGGAGCATAGTTCTACCATAGACACTAAAAAAATGGAAAAAATGTCTTCATATCCTTAGAAATGGCTCCCTTGTTGAAGGTGCGATCATGTCATGAATTCAAGGCTTTGCATTGGTGAGTTTCTCTTTCAGGATGCACATGCAGATTTTGGTCGGACTGCCCATGCAATCTTTTGTCAGACGTGATATCTATCAACCCAAACTGACATCTTGTCTCTGTGATTTGTCTCTTTCTGGCATTCTATTTAAGGAAGGAGATGATGTCTCACCCACCTCCCTTATTTACATTAACTGTTGCATTGGGATTTGAGTGGGCGGAGTCAACGCCTGCACTGGATGACATGGCGGTTTTCCCTTGGTTGTCTGCTTCTTTGTTGAATTGTTGCAAGGGGACCCAAGCGGTGGATGTGGATGAGGATCTAGCGGGGGAAATGGATCCATTGACACGGAGGTGAGGTGAGAGATGCCCATGTGGAAAGTCGTGGTAGATGGAAGGTGACCAAGAAAATACAGGTGGTGGAAAACATGGGTGTTGCGTTGGGACAGGTTGGTGATGAAGTGGCACAAGATGATGAAGTGGGGGCAGAGAAAAAGGTTGTGGTAGTGGAGAGGATGGGGACCATCTAACTAGAAGGAGGTGAGTGGTAGAACACTTGGCAGGAGATGGTAAGCGAGAGTGATAAGGGACATGGTCTGAGGGTGAGTGGAGGACAGGTGTACCATCATGAGATGAGGAGGGAGAGCGTGCGATGTGATGGGCAGAGGTGAGAGACGAAGTGGAATATAGATGTCAACAGAGGGTGGTAGCTGTAAAGGATGGTAGTAAGTGGTCTACTCTGAGGGGGTAGGCAACAGTAAGAGGTTTTAGGCTGGGGGGGTCCGAGTTAAGGAGAGGAAGACACGTTAGTGGCGGTCCCGCATTTTAAAACCACCAACTCGGACCCCCCCCCCCCTCGTTAAATGCAGAATGTCGGGGGGGTCTGATATGGCTCTTGTGTTGTAGATCTGGGTGCACAGATCTCAGCAGCCCAGATCTACGTGTCTCTTAGTGAGACACGCCTGTGCACATAAAACTTAGGATAAGTGGGTTTTAGCCCATTTCTTTCCACTTTTTCACCAAAGGGGTCCATTTCTTAGGAAAACATCCCCTTACAAATAAATGTGATAACAATTCCCAAGTCATAAAATTGATGCATAACACTTCTTTTATTTCCAAGACTGATTTGTAACTACGATTGATAAGGGTCTCATCGAGTCATTAACATTTTGGTCTGCGAAACCAGCCTTTTGTTCTCTCCAATCGAGTCACCAAAAAAGTTGGTTTTCATATTGGTCTCAATCCCAACAACAATCTCACGAGGATAAAATATCCCCTTGCATTTTTATAGAGGTGGTACTCCTCTGTTATAATCTAAAATATGTGGCTTGATGTTCTTTGAAGAATAGGTGAATACTAAACAGTAAGCCCCAATATGTATTTCTTGGAATAAAATACAAAAATACTATTCAAGTATGAAAGAATATTCACATGAAAATTTCTTGAGAGAAGGACCATGAATCTTTTAAAGACCAAAATTACATTTATACAGAATATTATACAAAGATAAGTAAACCATAATATCAAAATGAAACATTCCTCACATCCATCACAACATAATAAGGCTTGGTCACATTCATACGATAGAAAAATATGAGTCCACAATACAAAGAACTTTAAAAGAGTATTTCATTCAAAACATAAATGAATATGATAGGTGAACTTCAAAAATCTCGTGCTCATAAACTTAGAGTTTGAGAAATCATTAAAGTTTCACCCCAAAATAGTTTGTTGGGGAGTATAAAAAATAATTGTTTGTTTACAATAAATTTAAAATTCTACGTTCATCCAAATGGACTAGAATGGAGTTCCCATGGACCATAAAAGAAAGTTGAAGAGGGATGGACCTGAAATAAGAGAAAGGAGATGATTAAATATCAATTATGGGTTCTCAAATAATGAAAATATACAACAGGATGATTTTTGAACGAACGGTATGAAGAATAGGAGATTTTGAAAGGTGACAAGTTTACTTATTGTGATGGATTCTCTCTCATTATCTTCTTGCTAATGTTCCTTTTGTATTCTTTGTTGTTGGGATTCCATGACCAGTTCCAAATACCTCTTCTTGATATGGTTCGTTTATTTTAGTTAAGGCCTTTTTAAACCAATTCTCAATATAATCTCTCATTGGTTCAACAATTACTTCTTGCCTTACTTTTATGTCAAATAATGAACTTTCTAGATCTCTAAAGTCCATTGAAAGTTGGTGTAGTGTATCCTCAATATATTCATTTTTGTTTACATAACTAACCACAAAAATTTCTACTTCTATTTTTGAATACTCGTTCAATCTATTAAATCTCTTAGCTGATGAAGTCTTCAACAAATCCAATTTTTCTTCAAATTGTTCTTTTGACATAAGCATGGAATTTAATATTAGTTTTGGGTCTCCAACATCTCTGGTTGATCTAGATAAATCCAATTCGATTATTTTAAGTATAACTCTCGTCTTTTGAAACTTATAATATCACAATCAACTAACATTTCTTTTAAACTTTTTATTCTTTTTAGCCACCATACCTTGAGCCTCTTTATACAGATTGGGGAAGGAAAGTCCTCTTGTTTTCTCCTGTACTCACTAACACTTAAAATGTTTGCAACAAAGGTGGAAAAAAACCTTTTATAAAATTCTTCATCATTTTCTATATCAGTCCGAAGGTATTATATGAAGTTTGTCATTCTTGATCCCAAAGAGACAAAGCTATTTTCTAATTCCCATATTTTGAGAATAAGTGACATTATTGTCTTGATGTTTTCTCCAACATGCCTTCCAATAACAACGAGTACACTTGATGTTCCTCTAAGTCTGGAGCTGAATTCCGATGTTCCATCAAGACTCTTCCAAGGATCCATTGTAGAAATTGTGATGGAAAATATAGGTGGGGGCACTAGATCTCTCTCTAGTTCTTTATTTTTATCCTTTAGAATGACATTTTCATTCTTCATTTATCCAATTGAAATTTTGAGGCTTTTCATGTAGCTTCATGAATCTGTACAATTTTGGAAGGAATAAATCCATTGAAGTTGAGTTCTGAGCTCAATTTTCCTTCAACCATATATTTTTGAAGGAACTCTTTCAATAACCAATTTCTTTGAACTTTTTGTCAAACATGGCACTATGCAGAGTCAAGGATTCTTCTTCAAATAGAATTGGCTCTTGGGTGGCCAACTCTGTTGCAACTTCTCTGCTCTCTTGAATCCTTCACAATTCATCTGGGAATTCAATATCTTCAATGTTCACATCAAGATTCATATATTCAAGAACAATCTATTCTTTAGGTATGACTACACTTCCTCCCTTATTTGTCCCTCTTTTCTTTTTACTGGTCACTAAGAGTTTGTGGGGTCATTAGAGACTTCAATTGGGAGGGTTTTGTTCGCTTCCATCATCGGAATTGTCTATTGAAGATTTCCTTTATTCCTGAACTTCAGACTGATATTTTTGTTTGAGCAGGCCTATTTTCTGAGAAGTATTAGGAGACAGTGAACTTCTCTTGTTCACGACTCTTCTGTGTTATCTATGTTGATCAGTGGTACTAATTTTTTTTTCAATATCCTCTTGTTTTTTATCAATAGACAATACTTGAGAATTTTGGTTATCACCTTCTTCTTCTATGAATAGAAATGTACTACACAATATGACACTATAGCCTACATATGTCATGTGTTTCATAAACAATTGGTTAGGATCAAACCCTTTGATTTCATCCGCTTTCTTTAAATTAAAATGATCAAATTGGGCTGAGAATGCATCAATATTTGTAGTTTTTTTCAACATTATCTCTCCAATTTTCCATGGTAGAGGAATAAACTTCCCTTTCCTCTTTTCATGAAAGAAATTGGCTTTAAATATATATTGCTTGCATACTTCGACAAGAAATATCTTATCTGAAACATAATACGACAAATTATCCATGTTTTCTCTGTGTTTCATATTGGCCCCTTGCCAACCCCAAGAGATACTTCTATAGCATATTTAACACATGTCTCAGGAAATTGTTAATGGATGTGATGATGCTCATGACTCTGTTGGTGTAATTTTTGAGGCAATATTCTTTCATTAAGTGTGGTATATTTTTCTTATCAGATAATCGACAAATTCAATCTGATCTTGTAACTTCTCAATGACCTTTCAAATATCAAAGAGGGATCTTGATTTACTCATAGAAGTTATGAAGTCTGGTCTTTTAGACATGAAAAACCTGAAAATTATTTTCAATTTTCTTTGCCATCTCTATCTCATTATTCAAATATTTAGTATGTTTTGTTACTTCTTCATCGACAAGGTATTTTTTAATATATCCTTCATCTTTCTATCTCTCACATGAGCCAATTCTTATCTGATTGGATAACCTGGATTTCAAGCTACAATTGTTGGACAATAACACTAAATTGTTGTTGATTTGTTATCTAGATTGATCTTGACCATTGATCTATGAGTCCAGATATTTGTCCCACGTGCATTTGGAATATTGATCATAAGGTGTTAATATTGTGTAATATTTTCCATATCATTTGTGTAAGAAACCACCATTGTTATTTACCATGGCGCACCCTATAACCTTTTAAGACATGATCAGTGTCACATTTGAGACCCAAAAGTAATATATTAATAGCGAAAAATATATATGAAATGATAGGAGGAAATAGGAAGCTCGATAGTCTTATAAAAAAGCATCAAGCAGAAAAGGTATCATGAATGAGTCTGATTCATGCTTTCCAATAGGAATGTTTCTGAATACTTTGTGTGAAGTGGAAACCTGATAGGATTTCATGAAGAGAAAGGTTGACAGGCTTATCGAAAAGGTGTGATCCAATGGTGTTCAAGAAGCAGATAATCCGATAGATTTTGGGAAGAGATCAATTCGATAATTCTGTCCTAATAGGTAGAGCCCGATAAGTTTGCGACATATAAATTCCATGTTGGTCAAAAATATGTCAGCATGGCATGCTAGTGCCATGTCACCATCGCGAGGCAAATCCATAGGAAGAAGAGTGGTTTGGCACAAACCTGTCTTGCTGATGTGGAAGTCCTTGAACAGGAGAATCCAATAAAGAGAATTTTGATATGCTCTGGGAAAACCAAAGTAAAATTCCATTGCGATATGAGAACATGATATGCCTAGGCCGATGCAGTTTCATAATCCGATAATAGTGATAAAAAGGAAAACCTAAAAGATCGCAATTGGTCCAGATGTTAATGGGAAAATGTGTCTGTTGTTCGAGCAGCGTGGGTCGTTTATTTGAAAAGGGGATCAGTATAAGGGAAGGAGCTGGGAATAATGGTTTCACCTGATAGAGGAAAATTTGATAGGATTTCAGGCCTTGGGTTTTGACAACTCGAAAAGAGGATGTTTGTTTATCATCCCAATGGGACAAACCTGACGAGGGGAGATTGATAGGATTGTGGCCTTTGAGCTCTCATAAAGGTATTAGGTCCATATAACCATTGTATTCCGAATGGGTATTCTTGACAAAAACAAGGTTGACAAGGAAATCCCATTGAGAAGATATTATTGTGAGACAAGGTTCCACTGTAGGTCATGGTTTCATATACAATTCAATTTTCATGTCATGGCTCAAGGTACCAATAAAAAAACTTAGACCTTGGTATAGCAAGGAAGAAGAGAAAAAAAACACGATAATGTCGAAGGAAGAACCGGAGTAAAAGAAAGCTCAATTCCAAATGCTTGGTTCCACAAAGATTAAGATATTATTTGGAAAGAAGTCTGGCTAGGAGGTATAGGATCAAGGGATGTCCTCAAGAATACTTGAGTTTTCCATCTTTTTTATTGACGAAAAACCCTTATATTTGAGTTCTTCCTGCGCCATGTAATCAACTGTATATAATCTTCTCTTGAGGCATGGTCTTGTTGAAGATTTTAAATAACAAAAGTATCCTTTAAATAAAGTGACTTCATTGAAAGAAACCTTGTTCCTACAACCAAAACAAGAATAAACTTTGTTATAGAAGGAAGAAGATAATTGTCCTTATGTTATAAATTTGTGTTCCTTCTCTTTGCTATTTTACTCATCAAATGAAAAAATAGTTGAGGATAAATGTTTATTCAAACATGAAGAAATTATAAGAAGGGATACTCCTCGATCTTGAACTTATTTGACTTACTTTCCACTATGATGAGGATAAAGATATCTTGCTTTCTTAATTGAAAATAATGTCTCAAACTCTCATAATACATTAAAATTATTCTAATTCAAGCCATGGGTTTTACACTAAGGAATTTGATTAATGTGCAAGAGTTCAAGCCTGACTATGAAGACGTTTTATAAAATGTGTATGCAAGAGCATGTAGATATGCACATATTGTATTCATGTAATTCAACCATTTACTTATAAACAATGTCATGAGATGATATTTCAAACGAGTGTACAAGGAGAAAGAAGACCCCTAAAAGTAAGTTATATTCAAATTATATATAATAAGACATTAAGCCAAGTAGTTATATAGGATCAATAAATATTTCAAAATCAACAAATTCCAAGAATAACCTATCAATTTCATTATGCAATGATCCGAGAAGTATCATAACCAAAAGTATGATAAAGAACATTGGCAGACATATAATTAAAGACATAATTGGTAGTGATGAACCTCCCCAGAGATAACAATCCATGAAGATCCAAACCTTCAACCTTTTTTTAGTAGGTAAAGAATAATCAATAGGCTCATAGTAGTAGGAATTAAACAATAAATCTCAAATTTAGTAAGGGGGGGGCTTTCTTTTTGCTTGTGAAAGCAAAATGAAAAGGGGGGCGGTTATAGCCACAACAAATGGTGACACACTAGGAGAACCAATTATCTTTGTTATAGAGAATCTAAGGCCTTCACTTAATATTTGGATGTTAAGGATAAGTTCAACAAACTGTAGAGAAATTTCCAATAGTCATGAGTGCCACAATAATTCCCAGTTTCTAAAAGATATAACCCAATATTTCAAGTACTTTCCATCTAACATATCTTTTTCTTAGAGCCAATTAGTGAGGTAAATTATTTTATTCGGTACAAACTTCTCATTAGCATTGGTTTAACCATAGGTTTATATTGTTTGCAACAAACATACATCTAAGTGTGTTCCTCATCCCTCTTGATGTAAGAGCCTCGCTTCACCTCAGCAAATGCGTCAACACGTAGACGCACAATGGAGAAAAGGAGAGGCGTTGACCCTCCCATTTTTAAATTTGAAATAATCCTATACGGATTTTTGTGGTGTAAGGTTGTCAATGCCAGGCCATGCCTTTGTACAGGTAGTGGATAGGGTTGCCTTAAATGGTTGTCTGTAGCAGGACCAAGTCATAGTCAGGTCTAGGTAGACATTTAGGGAATGTAACCGTAGAGGTATGGTTTTGTAACTGAGATAGTGATAGCACTAAGGCGGTGAAAATGATAAGCTCGTAGGAGCCCTCGTTTTGTAATTAGGAGATTGGACAGAGATCTTAGGTAGGGAGAGAGAGGCCTTACCTTAGGAGGTCTTAGAATTTCTGGGAGAGATCTTGAGAGAATTGGGACTCTGTTATAGTCTAGTTTTTGTAAACATCTGTATAGACATGCAGAGATAATAGAAAAATAGTTTTTCCTGCATATTGTTGTTCACGTGTTTATGAATTTCATGAATGAATGTTGTAGATATATGGTAGGTTTTCATTTACAGTATGAATATATATTTATTTTATCTCGTTGATTTTTGTTATATCGTTCTGGGCTCTCTAGACTATGCAAGGAGCGCACAACAGAACGTTGGAATTTTTGTAGCTAGCGCAAGGAGTGCACATCTGAATCTCTCTGTTTAGTTCAGAAGAGAACATGTCAAGAGGGCACACCAGGATAGTTTGTAGACTCAAGAGAAGCCTTAGAGTTATTGAATACTCTGGAGGGAAGGCTATGCAGAGAAGGCACGGAGAGAAAGAACTACTGAAGGTTCTGTAGAGATCTTCCAGGTGGGCATCAAGCAAGTGCGATGAGTGCACGAGAAGAAATCTATTTCGAATTCATAGATAAGAGAAGTATCAGAGGAAGACACTTACAGAGTTGTTGGAATACTCTGGATGAAGACCTGTGCAAGGAGTGCACCATGCCAACACTTGGACGAAGTGTTGAAAGATAACCATCTGAAGGTTAGTCAGAGCACAAGGAGTGTGCAGAGGAGCAAACTGTTTCAAGTTTGAAAGCTTAAGAGAGATAGTGTTTCCAGAACGCAGGAGATACCCAAAGTTGCAAGGCTCGTAGGAGATAAATCGAAGGTCGAGACCTTCGAAACATTGAAATCTTCCAAGTCAGGAAGAAATTACAAGCTCGGGAGGAGGAGCACAACAGCCGTCAGATCAGTTGTAGAGGAAGGGATCTGGAGCATTGAATCTCAATACTAAAAAGACCGGTTTATTTCAACTATTCCCCTAATATTATTATCTCAAATAGTACCCCGCTCAACTAAACTTTCCCCTTTATCTTGCCTGGTGAACGGGGCAGAGCAGCATTTTGTTTTGCGGTGGGCGGAACCTGCGAATCATCACTTTCCCTCACATGTTGGTTCGAGGAACATAGGAGCATGTAGAACAAATAAACCCCCAGAAAAAGGGGAAGTTATGATTCTACATTATATATGAGATATAGGGATGATTCGAGATGGGATTATTTGTTCCCCTCCTTGGTCCGCCTTTTCTTGCTTAGATACGGTGCGACACAGATCATCGTCCAGACACCCAGAAGAGCACACAACAGAAGATTAGATTTGAGTGCGTGGACCAGTAGCCATTGGATCCAGAGGAACTTGCACGAGGTTTAATCCTTAGAGTTGCACAGGAGTTTGGACATCGTGAAACGCCAAGTCCCGAAATCATCAGGATCGTCCATCATCCTGAAATCATCGAGACCATCCATCGTCAAGGAGGAAACATGGAAATAGACCAGCATTTCACTGACTCGTGACTCAGAGGAGTCAAAGGTTGAGTCGTGAGAACTCGTGAAACACGAAATCGCGATTTGATCTGAACCGTTAGATCCAGAGGAGCGTGAACCGTCATATTTGGGGTGCTCCGCAATATTGGCATTTTGGGAGTTCAGAACATGAAGGGGGTTTTGGCTTGGAGATCGTAAGTCGTGAAATATCAACATCATAGAAATCATCCATCGGAAGGGACGCGTGGCGAGAGATGAACATTTCACTGACTCGCAGGAGGGAAAAGTCAAAGAGGGAAATCGTGAAAATTCATGAAACGCAAAATCACGATTTGATATGAGCCGTCAGATCGAGGAAGGATCTAAGCCGTCAGATATGAAGCATCAGGAGTTCCCGATATGCGAAATCCCGACGCGATCGGGACCATCAAATCGTGGAAGACTCAGACCATTGATTTGTGGCGAGGAGATATCGACATTTTAGATATAGAAGAAGGGAGGTGAATGACCCTCCAACTTCACGAAACGCGAAGTCTCAATAAGAAATTGAGGTTGAGCCCTGGGTCACAGCCAGTGGTCATATGAAAGAGGAGCTAGAAAGTGCTAGGCCCCTTTCGAGATTCTGAAGAGAATCTAGGTCGTCAATTTAGAAGGAGCGATTTGGTCCATGGATAAGAAGGGCACAGATTTGATTCATCGATCTTGGACATTATCATTAAGGTCATGAGATCGAAGATACTGTGTCATTACGAGGATATAAGTTGCGAGGAGTTTAAGGAATCGAGGGTGGGCTGAAATTTGAACCGTGGTTTTTTGAGGAGGGCATGTGGAGGCTGGAGGAGCATTGCGGGCCCAAAAGTGGTTTAACTCCAAACCGCTCATGACCACACCCACAATCACGTGGTATTCACCAATTTCACATCGAGAAGGGGCTTAGTTAGTGAATACCTAGCACCCATTTGGTGTTGAGGTTCGAACAACACTCAGGAGAGAAGTCGCGGGTCTCATACAACCTGCGCATTTGGGAAAAGGACCTGTGTAAGTGGGTTTAGGGTCTAGCAGAGACCTAAAGAGTCAATCAGACTCAGTTTATTGCTCAATCCTAGACTGGGAGGTCACGCAACCCTTAGGAGAGAAGGGGAGTCTACATCACCTCTTTTCTCGCCATTTCTTTGCTTCCAGTAAATGACCGTAGCTCCGACGAATTTGCCTCGGTACTATAAAAGAATATCCTCATTTTTAGAGAGCATTCATTGCCCCAACGGGTCTACTTGCACTTCCCACACTATTAATAGGTATTTCAACTTTCTTTTATTTCAAAGTGATGCTCACCCTTTTAGATTTAGTATATAGATATTGCTTATGAAAATAGGGTGTAAAGGAAGCGGGGTGGTACAAGAGTTGCTTTGATTTTCTAAGTAGATGTTATGTATTTGAGTTTAACCAATAGGTTTCTCAAATAACAATCTTAGTATTAGCAAACTGATTAATGTGAGGTTGATGGAGCTCAAAGAAAAAGGCAGATAGACACTTTCCTCTACTCATGGATTATTCTGCTACTCTGGGTGGAACATGTGTTCTTCCACAACCATGAGTCAATATCCAAAGATGAGAACTTCGTATGAATAATATATATAGATCATCCCACATTTCTATGACTTGTAAGAATAACTTGAGTGCATAGCTAGAAGTGAAACAACCCCACATTCACACTTGGAAATTAATCTATAGGCCCTATGAGGGGATCAAAATAGCTTAAGAAATATCAATGGCCAAAGTGAAAGATAAAATCCAATTTGTACAAGTGGAAAGCAAGAGATGAAGCTAACTAGATTATGAAAAGATAATAAAACTAACTATCTGAAACCTAAAACTGAAATACGAGTCACTAAGTTAAAATGAAATTAGCTAAAAAGTAAGAAAGGGACCCAACAAGTTGGGATAATCCTGGAAAAACAACATAATACAAAGGTATCTTGATGCAGCTCTAGGAATTGGGATAAGTGAAAAGTTTTGTTAGATTAACTCTACACACAAGATAAGGTCCATCCATTTTTTTTTTTGTAGTTCAAAATGAATAATTAATAAATTGAAAGAAAATGGGCAAGGTAATGAATATGAGTGATCATGTAAACTTATACCCAATTTAGCTCCTCATTTTGATGGGTTAGACCTTTCTTGGGTGGCAACGAATTGGACTCTCGAAATGATGAGAAGTAAAAATCTGATATATTTATGAATAAGATTTGACAAGAATTGACATCCTCTAAAAACTTACTACCACAGATAAGGTTTAAGTAAAGAAAAGTTTTGGAAATGCAAGATTTTGAACCAATTACATCAAGGTATTCAATACTTCTTTGACTATGAACTTGAAACACTCCAACAATTTTATCATACAGGTGTGATGGGATAAAATAAAAATGTTCAAAGAGGAAGGTCAAATTATGTACAAATTGAATTGAATTGGTGGATTGTAGAAACAAAAATAACAATTGAAAATGTCATTCATGAGAAAAAAATTTAGTTTGAAAGATTTTCCTGAAAAATGAGCAACATCATAAAAATCATGATGAACATCCTCATAGAGTGTTTTCAATGAAACCCATGACAAAAATTTAGGGGAGATAGCTCAACCATTTGGACGGAGCCCATTACGTATATTCTCAGTGAGAAGATCTCAATAAATAAAGTCAGGGAAGAATGATTCGACAAAATGATAAAACAAAAATTTATGATCTAATTTACCCACAAAATTTTATACCCACATGATGAAATAATTTAAATTCAACCCTCTACCTATCAGCTTAGTTTGATGGATATGCTCAACAAAATTGATTTTTGGTTTATTTATGTGGAAAAACCTTTAAGCACATACACCTCAGGTGAAGTTTTAGTACAATAATATTTTGAAAGTGTATGGCTTTCAATCTTAGAATATGCATTAGTATCCTTGGTCAAGGTATTCACTGCCTCTCTGTCACCAAATATAAAAATTAATTCCCAATACCCAAATGACTGTGACATTCCTTTGTGGTGAGGTAAGAGAGCACTACCTTATTATGGAGGAAATCAAATATATAATAGGAGAAAATTTATGTTAGTAATTCCAGAGTATGAAAAGGGTAATTTTCATTGAGGTTGTAATAGATATTAGGCATGACACTGTTATCAATTAGTGGGACTAGGAATGAATCAATGATCCATCATAAGTTGATGCAAAGTTAGATGATGCCTAGAAATATCGTGTAAAGAACTCAAAGAAGGAAACTTTAGATCGGTACTTCCCTAGGTGTGTAAGGGGGAATGTCTTCGGTTGTTGGTCATACTATTCCTTGTATAAACCTAATATCATAGGAGAATAAATGAGTAAGCTTGAAGTTAAAGTCAAATTATACCTTAAATGACCAATCCCCAAAACTGATATTAATCTGATGTCAGACATTGCACCAACCAAAATTTTCCATGCTTTCTTCTTGGCAAATGCAAACTTTCCACCATCTTAGGATCTATATAACTATGAATAGATCCTAAATCAATTAAAATAGCAATGGTTTGGTTGTTGATCAAACCTTCCACTTCAATCATATACGACTGATACTTTGCTTGCTTGTTATCCAGGGCTGCATAGATCCTTGGTACATTTCTACCCATGTCCTCCACTATTTTAGCTTGTTGTACATTGTGAACAATCCTCACTTTTTCACCTTTGTGAGGACAATATCTGAAAACATGATCTCCTTTACAACCCCAACATTGAATACGTGTCTTCCTTGGCCTTTGACCCCCTATCTCAATCGTTCTGGGTTCTCTAGAAGTTGGATGTCCCTAAGTATTATTTCTGAAGAATGGTGGCTTAGTTCCCTTCTTCCTCTTATCCATATTGAATTTCTTTTTGTCTTCCCAAGCTTTTTGGAAATTTGGAATTGATTTTTGTTGATCATATAGGCATTTATCTCGCCTTATGGTCTCCTCCAATGTCTTGGGATCATCATATTGTATCTTGTCACTAATGAATGATGGCAATCCACTTAAATACCTATGAATCTTAATTGTCTCATCCTTGATGAAATAGACATACTTCAACAGTTCTAAAAACCTTCTCTCATATTCATCTATGGTCATACTCCCAATCTTGAGTTCAAATAACTCTTTCATTTTCTTGTCATAGTATCTCTTAGTCAAGTATTTCTTCTCAAAATGCTTCTTGAATTCCCTCCAAGTAACACTTTTCTCTTTAATGTGTTACAAATGCACAAGTTGATCCCACCACATGGATGTCTTTCCCTTGATTTGATATATGGAAATTCTACTTTCTGCATGAGAAGAATAATTATGCAATTGAAAATACTTCCTCGTGCCCAACAACCATGTCTCTGCATCTTCATCCTTCTTGTGCTCACCATCGAATGTAGGAGGTTTGATTTTGTTCATTTCTCCTCGTAGCTCATCCACCCCAAACCCCTTATGATTCTTGACAGGGGATGGACTTGAGTTGTTGTGTGTTCTCTTATGGGAATGCCTCAAGGAGTGGTGGTGATGTCTGCTAACACTTATTTCTCTTATTTTCTCATCAAGAGTCCTGTGACTTCAAGATTTGCCTAAGCCACTCTCCTTATCCAATTTCTTTTCTATTATGTTCAAGCTCTGCATTAACTTCATGTTGAATCCATATTGTTTCTCCTTGGCTCTCATAAGTCTTTAATTATCATCCTTATGGATTTGGACATCCTTCTGCAATTTTTTAATGGTCTCTACCATATTCATGTTTTCATCCCTTCCTTATTTGTGCCCATTGGAGTTTGTTCCTTCAATGCCCAAATGGACATCCATCCCTCTGATTTCATCTTCCTTGATGTAATTACCCTGTGCCTCTTCCATTAATCTAGAATCTATGTTGATCTTGATCTGATCTAGTTGTTGTTAACTCTGAAAAATGTGCACGCAACAAAACTTTTCCAGGCTAACTGTTTCAACAATTTCATGAAAATATGAACCATTATGGTTCAATAATATATTAGAATTTTTTTCTTTTGATTTCCCAGATAATTTAATGCCCATATCAATTTTCTGGGTGGATATTTAGACTCCACTGTCCAACACCTTTCCAACGCCTGCTTCCATGCTCAATTCTGAGTCTTGAGTAGAAAGTTATGGTTATTTGAAATTCTCCCATTAATTTTTCTATTCATTTTTCAACTTGGCACAAATCTGAATTGTAATTATGCATTTTTGCACCTACTCCATTGGATTTTTCATGGGATATCAATTGGGTTTATTCATATACATATTATGGACACTTTGTCCAATTTTCAGCTCATTTTGGGTTCTGGGTTGCTAGTTACAGCCTGCTGAAGTTCTAGGCCAATTCGTGTTTTTGGTTTGGGATGCTACAGGTACCTTATTTGTCATATTAAACATTTTTAACATGCCCATAAACTTAATTCATCTTTGGGATTGTCTTATATGGTTCAATAGATTTCCATTGACATCTCCTACGCCTCAATCTGATTCTGGAGCAGAAAGTTATAGCTCTTTGAAGTTAGAGCAGAAAGTTATAGATTTCCATTGACTATTTGTGTTGTAACTTTCTCATAAAATCTCTGTTTGTCGAACGGTTTACACCATTAGAAATCTCTCTCCGACCTATTTTATTTGAGCTGCAGAGACAAAGTGTGCGTTGGAACTCTCTGTTCTCATGGTTTTTGAGTACCTTAAAATGCTCTTAAAGGCCTCAAAAACGCGTTGCAAAAAGATGATGTTCAAACAGTATAAAACGATGCGGAAAATCATTATTTTTCTATTGTTGTTCACCATCAAAACGAATTCACGCGCACAAATTTCAACCTGCACGCCCATATTTAGCATGCACAACAACACCATAAGGTAAATTGTGTTTTGCACACCTATAACCACTGTGTATCACTTCTCTATCACGTTAATAACTGACGTGCACCACTTTTGAGTCGTGCGCCAATATCCATTGCGTGCAGTTTTGGTTCTTGCCTATTACCTGTTGCGCGTAGATTTTGTATCGTGCGTTGATATTTTGCGCGCATTACACTCTATGCACTGCACCATGCCAAATTTTAGTACGTCCCCATCGTGCGCCAATACTCTACGCGCACCATTAACAAAAATGTCACACAACAACATATACCCACATTGCACGCACACCAACCAAACTCCTCAGCGCTCTGCCAATACTGCGCACACCATACACGTCATTATCATGTGTGTGCACACCGCGTACACCATTATTATGTGTGTGCACACTGCATGCACCTTATTATGTGTATGCACACCGCACAATGATAAATTTAGCACACGCACCCGCACACTAACATCTTTTCACGCGGTGCCAAAAATTTAGCGCGCGCACCCGCACACCAACATTTTTCTGTGCGTCGCCAAAAAATTAGTGCACGCACCAGCAGGCCAATATTTTTTCGCGCAGTGCCCAATTTTTTTACATATCATAAGCTGTTTAGTGCACATCATGCATTTCTAGTGTGCCCACCTGCGCACATTTATTTTTATGCGCAACAATTCCTTGTGAATTCCACTGCAGAAATTGGGGCTTTTTCCTAACCTTTTCCCCAATTTACCATAGACATTCTGCAACTATGAAATTCGTTCAATTTCACCCCGATAACACCAGTTCAACCTCTACAACAACAAATTGTTGTGGGTTGACATTTCTGGAATGAATTTACCCAAAATCAATTCACGAATTGAGAATTTTAATTGATAAACTCGCTCCATCTGTCATGGCTTCACTGTAACTTCAAATTCGACCAATTCTAGGTCTGAATTTGCTAGAACAGATATTAAACCAATAATATCCCACCACTTGCCGAATTTCTTCATTTTCTCATGAATTTAACAACAGAAATTGGGGCTTTTCCCAATTTTGCATCATTGCTTATAAATTTTACCATGGACGCTCTGTGACTTGAAATTTGGCCACTTCAAAATCAATCCTCTATGAAATTTTGCTTCAACTCAACTTGTTCAGCCCATCCAGGCTCAGTGTTGAAAAAGGAAGCTCTGATACCATATTATAACATCCCCGACCACCCAGGTCAGGCCACGATACATGAGAGAACACTTTCTTTCTCTCCGGGGAACATACTATAACATACCCAGCATCCAATTGAGTTATGCCACATAAATTTTTCGAACTGCATGCAATTAAAATATATACACATAGAACTCTTGCAAAAATTCATATATAAAATGTAAACAGACAAATATATACTGTAAATACACAGATTCACGTGGAAATGACCGTAAACATATACATGCAGCATATGCAGGCAATACCCATAAATATAAACACACTGATAAACACACATAGGATAAACCCATAAAAGAAAACATGTAACTAATAATGCAGCATGTAAATTCATCACACAATTGACACTTACCTTGGTAATAATATCACCAACTCCGTGCAGAACTTCCATGAAGCTCCCAGCATTAGACCACAGTTCTCATCACTCTCAGCAATGGGTCACCCCCGAGCTAGGACTAAACTCCACTTGGGTAAAGGTTTTCCTAACCAGGCTAATGATTCATAGACAACAGGAAAGACTCCATCATAGGTGCCAACTCAAACTAATAGCCTACAGTCCTGCATTCCCCACATCCATGTCCCACACCAGGAAGTGTGCCCCTTCTCTACTCAATAGTCCTTCGATTGCCCCACTTCCTTTCCGAGCTTCAACAACAAGCTGGACAGGAAGTCTCAAAGTCTTGTAACTGTAGTTTAGCACCTTTAAGAAATCAATTCCCAACAATTCTCTCACCCAGATAATTGTTCACGGTCCTGACAACCCGCATCTTCAATATCCCATGGGCCTGACAACCCACTTCTTCAATCCAGCTCCCAATCTAACCAGCTACACAACCTAGTATGATTATGGATACAGGTTCAAGTACAATGACATGAAGGTACGAAATATAGCTCAATGGGTGTGTGAATGATGATGGAGTGATTGACTGAATGGTCGAAGGAATGATGGGAAGAATGATCGAAAGAATGATGGGAAATGAATTAAGTCCCCACAATATGTATGCATGTCCCCAAATTGACACTTGTCATGTTGGGAGCTACTTTGGCCCACTTGTCCCCAACTTTGGAACTTAGGATAAAATAATTACCCATACTTTATACTTTAAGAAATATTAATATAATATTCTTTTTTGGCTTAAGCTCCCTAGCTTAGGCCCTTTTCCTTAATTTTTAGCCCCCACCCTTTCCCTAACTAGTGGAGTTTAGTCCCCCATACTCTTTTATCGTGGTCAGTTTGCACGCAATGATGTATTTTATATTAATGATGAGTCATATACAAAAATAGGCGCACTAGCCTTTAACATCTAGGCTCTCTGTCCTAATCAAAACATAAGCATCCTAGCTTATAATAACAGGCTCACCAACCTAAAAACTCATCATATACACAAAGGCTCCTTGGCCTTGAAATCGCGCACACTTAAGTTCTTGCGTGTGGTATCCAATAATGTGCACACTTCCTCATTTTACTGCGCAGTACATGCGTGCACTATGCCATGAAAGGTGCATACAAAAATGATTTCAAACATCTCACCAGCTTACGTACATTTGCATTTACATTTACAATTGGGTTCGGCCTAGGGATATTACAATAAGGGTTGGTGTGGTCCACTTCGGGTGCGATCCTCGGGTGACTTTGACGGCTTAGATGCCCCTGGATCATGGCATCTCAGCCACAGGAAGTCCCTCTCCATTCATAAGGTTCAAGATTACCAAACATATATATATATATATATATATATATATATATATTCTTTCCTTATTTCATGGAAAACACTGCATCAAACATGGTGATCATAAATTTATTTAATATAAAATATATATTTAAGTTAAGCCTCGATAAAATTTAAATAACCATGGGCATCTTCGTTAAAAGTTTAATGTTAAAAAAGAATATTAAAAATTGTCTACATGGAATAATTTTATTAATTTCTTGATTTTTTATTAGGACACTTTTGTGTTGAAATTTCCTCTAATGTTTTCATTTGCATAGCTGAAAATTTTCTAACGACTACAGCTCTTGGAATGCCTTGAACCTTTCCTTATCACCCTTCTTCATCAAGACATGTGATTGTTGTGTTGTAACAATCTAGGACAACATCGTGTTTTTCCAACCAATCCATACCAATTAAACAATCATATGAACCCAATGGTATGATGTTCACATCTACCTTTATGTTGAGTCCATTCATGTATGTTGGACAATCTTTAACTATCACATTGACTTTCCTCTTAGCCCCTATGACTCACTGAACTGACCAAGATTTTTTATGCTTACTCCTTTACAATTGAACTCTTTCAACAATGGTATATTTTATGTAACTATGGCCATCTCTAGAATCAATTACAATTGTTATGGGATGGTTATCAATCTTACCTTCCACTTTAATCATGGGGGATTGAAATTTTTCTTGCTTGTTCTCCAAGACAACAAAACTTCTTGGCATGTTTCCTCTCGTGTCTTCAACTGTTTCAACCTTCTGAATGTTGTGGAAATTTCTCATTCTCTCTCCTTTGTGAGGGAATTCCCTATATAAGAGATTTCCCTCACATCCCCAACATTGTACAGGATGCTCCCTTGGCCTTTTCCCAAATGAATCTATAGTATTGTGCTCATTTTGGGTTGACTGACCTTGTTGATTTTCTTGGGAATTGTTCTTGAAAAAGGGTGGCTTAAAACCCTTTTGCCTTTGATTCTTTTTACCCTTCATCTTGTCATTCCAATATTTTTGAAAAATTGATCTTCCTTCACTCTGTTCATAAAGATATTTTTCTCTCCTTATGTATTCCTCCCAAGTCTTGGGGTTATCATATTGTATCTTGTCATTGTAGAAAAAAGGTAACCCACTCATAAACCTTTGGATTTTGACTTTATCATCCTTTATTAAGTGCACATACTTTATTAATTCAAAGATCCTCTTCTCATATTCATCAATTGTCATGCTTCCCAACTTGAGTTCAAAGAACTCTTTCATCTTCCTTTCATAGTAATGCTCCGAAAAATATTTCTCTTGGAAATATCCTTTGAAATGTCTCCATGAGGTATTATTCTCATCAAGTTGATTTGATTTCTTACCACCACATGACTACCTTAAATTGCAAGTGGTAGGTTTCAATTCTAGCTTCTACCCTTAAGGGGTAATCATGTAGCTGGAAATATTTCTTCATTTCCAACAAGCAGGCCTTAACCTCTTCTCCCTTTTTGTGTTCACCATTGAAAATTGGTGGCTTGATTTTCTTGAGTTCAATTTGCAAGATGTTTTTATCATGCATTCTTCTCTTCGTCCTAACAGGAGACACACTCAAGTTGCTCCCTGACCCTGAACTTGCACAAGTTCTTCTAATGGATTTCCTTGGAGAATGATGGTGCATTCTCATGCTTCTTGATTGTCTATCATTCCCATGATCATCCCTTCTACTTTGGGATCTAGATGTTGTCACTTGTATAGAACTAGTTGCTTACTTGGTGCCAGATTCTTTGTTAAATTGCCTATGTAACATATTCAGACTCTAAAGTATCTCTTCCTGAGATTTCATAATCCCTTCATTATCTTCCCTATAGCTCTACACTTTTCTATGCAATAATCTTGTAGTTAAAGTCCCATGCATGCCTCTCCTTCCATTAGACTTGTCTTGGAATTTCCCATGTTGACTTGCAAACCTCAGACCTCCTCCTCATGGTTGTAAGATCCCTAGGCATATTCCATAACTCAAATCCTCATATAAGAACCAAACTTTTTTTTATGTTCCTCTAATTTTGCAAGAAATGTGCATGTAATAATTATTGTTAGCACATGCATACTATAAAACATTTTATTAATTAGAATACAATTTATTCCTCATATCAATTTACAGAGAACACAATGCCCTAAGTAAAAATATGATTCCTTAGACAGATTCCTCTATGAAAAATCTCTCTAATAGTTGTACTCATGTATCATTCTAAGTTCTGAGAAAAAAGTTACAACATTCACAAGTTGCAATTTTCCACTCATTGCTATGTTTTGACTACTACATAAATTACTTTATTAATTTCTGAGAAAATTGTATTGTCAAATTCAAAATTTTGGGTGGATATATGTTTTCTCCTCCTCAATAATTTTCTAGCGACTATTTGTTTTCCCAAATCCGAGCTTCAAACTTAATGTTATAGTCTAAGGAAGTTTAGACTATTTTGTATTTGATCCCTATATTCTACAAGTGTATTATTTCTTTTCCTGCACATTTTTTCATATCCATATTCCAAATATGGCTCCATGGATGTCTTCTATGGTTCATAATATTTCCATAGACTTCTCCTATGCCCCAAATGGAATTTTGAGCAAGGATTTACTCCCTCTAGGAGTAAACTGGTGCCAAAATTATACCCTTAATTGTTCTAGTTGCAAATTTCTCATACAGTCAACCACCACAATCCTTCCTGTAATACCTTCTAGAAAATTGATTTCCCTCCAACATGTCCTCCTGCAACTCCACTGTGGCATTTCCATAATATCGTTGGCCTCCCATGATCTGATACACATCGTCGAAGGATGTTGTCCAATCCCATCTTATACAACTGACCCCCAATTAACTGATAGTATGAAGCACGAACCATTGTTGATTAATTGGGTTGGTTGTCATTTATGTCAACCCTCAAATCAATTCCGATAGCAATTTGTGGTAGCCCCAACAGTATGGTTAAGGGACTTGATTTCTTTTTTAGGTATAAATGTATGAAGATCACTTTATTTTCTGGTAAGACTATTCTAGATGGACAGTACATGTCATGCCATTTTCGGTGATATGTGGAACGTCACATAACTCCTCATGGTTAGAGAGTTATGGGCTTGTGAAGTTGGAGAACCCTCATGAGTTATCTAGAAGCCCCTAGAAGGTCAAAGAAGTCGATTTATTCTAGAAACTCCTAGAAGAACTTTACTATTCAAAGTGGTTGTAACTAGGAGTAATCATGAGTTAAGTTGTTGCAAAAAGAAAATAATTAAAAATAAATTAGTTGCAACTAGAAATGGTGAGTTTTCTATTTGTGAATAAAGTGATTGTAAGTGGACAAAGTGGTTAGAAGTGGGTTATCCCTAAAAGAGGGAAGTTGGGTAAAGTTAGTTAGAAGGTAACCCCTTGAGGAAGCTACTTGGAGAGTATACATAAGAGAGAAAGGGTATCCTATTAGCATCTATTGAGCACATTGAATATCTATTATTTTGTGAATTTCTATTGGCAGACATCATTGACAAACATTTAGCAGTGAGTCTGAAGCAGCTACAAAGTTGCAAGTACGAAGGGTCAATATTGTGGGTATTGTGTTACACATTATTTTGGTCACCCCAGTGATCAACTGACGACATGTGCATAACTCACTTCCATGTTTCCTGAAAACATTAAAAGAGACATTCTCCAAGAGAAAAGTGATTTACCTTTTCTTCCTTAAAAACTATGACAAGGGATATTGTCGCACGATTCTCTATGTTTGGGGTGCGACGATGCTTGATCATCACACGTTGCAACAAATCTGGACTGCGGTATCACCGCAGGCTTCCTATGCATAGGGTGTGATGATGCTTCAAAAAGGGAAAAGTGAAATTCACAAATGTTCTAGAAGGGAATCTTCTAGAAGATGAGGTGGCTTCCGATCGGTTTGGATCTTACTCACTTCTATGATTTAGTGGGATCATCCTAATCTCCTCATCCATCCCTCTTTCACCCTATATAAAGAGGGATCTCTTATGGAAAAGGCTAAGGTTTGCAAAGGCTTACATATGCATGAAGAGTTCTACTATAGATTATACTTGAGATAACTTTTCTTTAGCTCTCTAAGTCATATGGTGTATCTTCTTCATCAAAGGCATTAGAGAAAAGGTGTGTGTGTTGGAGAAAAGAGCCATTGAAAATGAACTTGCAACATCAAGGCATGGGTTGTATTCTCCACTTTCCATTTAAATATAATGCAGAAATACATTTCTTCCCTATAAAGGTGTCTTGACTTTTATTGTATAACTCATTGATCTTATACATAGAATTCATTGGAATATATATATTTTTGTTCTCTCTCTTTGTTGGTTTGTGCTTCTTAAACAAGTTCATCATCCCACAAATCCAAACATGGAGTGACATGGATGACACGAGAGAGGATCAAGCGTCATTTAAAAGGTATGTCATGTGTCCCTCTCTGAACTAGTTTATATGACAATGAAGTCTGAGGTGATTAGTTTTTGTCCTCACTTACCGATTTGTCCGATAACAAAATTGGCGACTCCACTAGGGATATGACCTATTTTGGTTTTTTGTTTCTTATTTGCTTTTAGTATTCCTTCTTTTGATTAATTTCATTCTCTGAGTCTATGGATGATCCATCTTGACTCCTTGGTTCTGAAAGTTCATTGAGAAATTTTTTCATTCTTCCAAATTTTCTCTATATTCATAGATCATCACACTATGTCCTATTTTCATCCTACGAATATTCTTCATCGTCGCACTCTACTTGTGTAGACCAGGGTGGCGACATCGCATTATGCCTTGCTGACAGCCTACGACAATCGTACATCGTCCCATTGTACCCTTCTGCAGCCTGTGACGATTCTTGTAGGAATTGTTGGAGTGACAGTCAGTTTTCTTTATTTTCCCAGATTCGTCTTTACTACCTGTGATGAAATTTTATCATTGGTGAATGATTGGTTTACATATTTTAATCTTGGATTTGATTGATTTTCAAGGATTGAGAGTCTTCTTCATAAGCTTTGTAAATTTCATCTTTTACTTCTTATCAAAAGGGTATAATCTCAAGGCTTTGTTCCTGGGTGTTTGTTTGATAAGTCGTTCTTGATTTCTTTTGAGTTTTGGATTGATTTTAAGTTTTAGATTGTTGTTGATTAAGAAACAATTTTTGTTTGCATTCGACAAAAAGTTTTCTTATCTTTTCATTTTTTCTTGCATTGTGAGTTTGACTTGGAAAATAGTATTGAGAGCGCATTAGTCTTCTTAGACCATTCTTTCTTTTTTGGATTATGTCTCTATTCTTATTTGAAAAGGAAAGGACTGAAGTTTATTCTTATTTTTAGTAGTCTTTATAAGAAAAATTTTGCATTCAAATATTTGTTGAAAAAAAAAATTGGAAAAATTAGTAGCTTTGATTGTTTGGAATTTATATCATTCAAACATTGAGAAATTGTTCTTTGTAGCTTTGTATTCTAGAAAGAGAAACCTTCTCCCTATTGTAATTAGATTTCATCTAATGAAACGATTGCATTTAATCTCTTCTTTCATTTTACTTGGTCAAGGTCAAATACACCATCAGTTTCATTTATGTTTCCCGTTTGAGTAAGAAACAGCCTTTAAAATACAGTATAATTTTAAAATCTATTAGCAAATGTTATTTTCTAAAAATGTTATACACCAACATTAGCTAGGATAGCACTTTGGAATAGGTTGTAAGGCACACTCTCCAAAGAATCAAAACACACAATAGTATCTTGTGATAGGGAGAGTACAAATCCACTTGCTAAATTTTGTCCTGGGAATCCCTTTTAACACAAGGGTCAATCACGAGGTCACATTAGGACCGGAAGAGTTACTCACCCTGCTTTGTTGGTATTGGTGTAGAGATTGCGCGTATTATTAGGGGTCACTTGAGAAGAAAATTATGCGGGGAACTTCTCGAGTTGATTTCAGTCTTAGATACCCTGCCCTTGCGCGTGGATCGGTCGGATAGTCGACTGCTTCCCCAGGAATCATTGTCGTAATTGGTAAACTTAGTAGTCTATCTATTTAGAGTATTTACATGAGGTGATTGTGGAGGGGAAAGTCTTCATGGTACCTCGAATCGACGTTGTCTAAACTCACTCATGCTCCTTGGAGGATATACCTACAGTTATGTGTGGGATCTTGCACCAGGGTGTAATTCCGTTAAGAAGGTCTTCAATGTAACGTTTCCACCCGATTTATCCTAGCCCCTTCTTGTCTTGATTTCGCGATGTTGGATTTCATCACCAACTAGTGACTTTGAAATAAGAAGGTTTTTTTGCATGTTTGGTATCTATATTTTATTAGTGAGTGTTGTTTATTTCTCTAGTTGGCCATAACTTTATTTCATTCTTTATTTGGTCCAGCCAACATTGTCCCTCATCGTTCATGTAGGATGCAAGGGTTACCTTCAGAAGATACAGAAGAATACACTCCTTTGCTTCCTAACTCACCAGAGGGTTCTCCTGAAGGAGCATTCAATAATGATGTGGCCTCTGAGATTGGAAGTTCTACTCCATTGGAGGAATCAATACTTCCTGTAAATCCATTATTGAGTGTTGTACAAGATCCACTTTTTCTCCAGAGAAATTCATCAGGATATGTTGATGCTGAAGATTATACTAGAATACCTACTGAACCTCACACAGTTTTTGATGTAGACGATCCGCCCTTCCAAAGTGAATCGATTAGAACTCTGGTTCATACTACTAGAATTTTTAATCCTAGATCTACCCCTGTCCGTTCTCATTGGAGGACCTCTTTGGGACACGATATTTTTGAAAAACTAGGAATGAGTCACCTATGTTAGAGGACCTCTAATCAACCTATGGCATCACATACACTTGTGGCTTCTGCTGATTATATGGTACCTTTTGATCATTTTACTAGCACGACTAGTGATGTTTTCAAAGTCTCAGACCAATTTTTGGTTGGTTCTCATACAATTCTTCCTCTCTAGCTTGCTAGCTCTACCATGGTCCCACAAGTTACACTTGTTTCTGCTGGAAGTGAGGCAATCACTCAAGATCCTATTGGAACACCACTTCCACTTAGATCAAATCCGTCACTTCCACTTGGGTATCACACCCTAAATACTTCTATTTCTAATCCTGCCCAGATTCCATCCGGAGGGCCTAATATTTTCGTTCCTTCTGGGTATAATGTTTCTAGTAGTTTTGTTCCTACACCTACCCAAGTTCTCTCCAGAGGGGCTAACATTCCTCCTCCACCTCCACCTGGAGGATCTAATTGTCTTGGCCCCAGTAGCTCCAATCAAGTTGGAGGCATGAGTCATTCTATCGCTTCTAGTTTTCAAATTTATGTTGGGGGGAAACCTCAAGTTGGGGTCCAACATCAAGTTGGGGGTCATAACCCAATGTACGGCCAATATATCCATGGATAACAATATCAACCTTGGAATTTTCCTTTCCAAGGAAATCAACAACCACTTGGGGGGGAAAATCCTCAAGTTAATTCTTTTTTACCCCTAATCCTAGGCAACCATATCCAGGTTTATTGAATCCTACCTAGGGTCAAGGTTCTTAGTATAATGCTCCTTTTCAAGGAAACTTGCCCAATCAACCAAATCATGTTGGCCATTTGAATCAAAACCTTCCACCATATAATTTGACAGGACCCTCTAACTATCTACAGTCTGCTTATGGTCCTACCAGTATACCTACAGGACTACCTCCTCAAAATTACCAGTTTCCTCAAGTGAAAAGACAGTTGTCGTTTCTTTCTACTTTGGATTTACTGGATTTATCTAGGATTTTGAATGATCCTATTTTGCATTCTCCTTATTGGTCGGTCATACCTGCCAAGTTACCATCAAACATTCCTAAGTTTGGCAGTCAATCGGGAGAAAACCAAAATAATAACTTCATGACATTTCATCTTTGGTGTTCATCCAACTCCTTGATGGATGACTCCATTAGATTACATCGTTTCCAACGAAATCTTACGGGTTCAACAAACAAATGGTATATTGAATTTCCACAAGGATTCTTCAATTATTTCAACACCTTAGCTATGGATTTCTTAACGCATTAACAGTTACCAATACGATACGAGACAGGAACCGAAATTTTGAGTTCATTTAAACAATCCTCATCTACTCACATTTCCGATCATATTCATGAGTGGAGGAGGAGAATATGCTTAATCAAAGTTCCCCTTCCTGATCAAATATTGGCTGAGTGTTTTACCAATTCACTCATCGTTCATATATCTCGTTATGCCGCCATGGGTGGTGTTGTCACTAAAGAACAGGAGATTAGTCGTGATCAATACTTGGATATGGTTTATTCACAATCAGGTACACTATATGACTTGATCCCTGATGCTCCTCACCCAGCTATGTATTCCTGTGGAATAAATAGCTTGCCAAGATGATACAAAATATTATCATGCACATGGTAATCCAATTCCTCAACATGGTTATAATGACACAAAGTTGCATATACTTCTTTAAAATCAACATCTAAAGCATATTGTTCAATATAGCTCTCATGCATGATAGGACTATGCTTAAGAATAACTAAAGCACTAATAATAGGCCTTGAAAGCATATCAGAAACTTTGTTATAAATGCCCTTCTTATACCTTATGACCAAGTGGAATTTTTGTAGAAAACCCATCCATCTAAAGTGCCTTGCTTGTTGTAGCTTCATTTGTGATTGTAAGTATTGCAGTGGTTGATGATCTGTGTGGACAATGGTTTCTTTCCCCAACAAATAATGTTTCCATTTTTTCACACTTT
>JZKD02S1674956.1:471788-484094 GCA_000966675.3 Picea glauca
CAAATAACAATTCGACGCAGAAGGTAGGACCAAAAATAGATTTTGCTTTCCGCCCTACTTTGTCCAGCTCTCCTCGAGGAAACTGCAAATCATACAAAGAAAAGCGGTGTCTAACTTCAGTTTTTTTTTCTCCACGACAAATGCATAGGATATATAGGAATTTTGCATGGGTACAAGTGCTAGGGAAATTTTTTAACCTAAATTGCTAGCAGGGGCATCGACAGTCCTATTATATAATCACTTCATCGAAAAGCAATGCATATTTAAATCCAAAACAGGGGAAAAGGGCAAACACCTGTAACTTGCTATTGACTATGAAGGCAGTGTTGAAGCAACAATAGAAAAGCCTGCTACCACTTTTATCATATAGAATTACTCTTACATCCCCTGTGACCTGTCAAAGAACACAAGATAATTACTAGTATAAGTTCCAAAAACATGTATCTGTCAGAGACCCAAATAAGAAGTGAAAGGTGCTTAATTTTACCGAAAGAGGTTTGTCAAAGTTGTAATCAAGACAAGTCTTCTTGTAAATAATAGAACTTTCTGTACACATTTGCACAACGAAATCAGGTTGTTCACTATCCCCCTTTTTCTCATTGCCATCATTGTGCAAGAATGAAAAGTCATAGCGGGGACTCATTTTTCTTTGACTTCCTTTTTGCAATACTCTGCAATAATTACGAGCCAATTCTACTGCTGGTTGATAAAGTTGCCCTGGTTTCTGCCGCATGAAATAAGATAAAATCAATCAGTTGTCAACTGACAGCTAGCCTAGACTCCTAAAAAAGCATCAATGAACAAAACTGGAGCATTTTTGGCATTATATGCACTCAACAATTTCATTGCAACCATCACTAGTAGACTGTCCTGTCCCTGTTCTGTTCTAGGGTTCTTTTTTTCCTCAGATCTAGTGATGACAATTTGTGCGCCTTCTTTATGACAGCTCTTGTGGCTACAGATAGTACATGTAAAATATCTTATTTTCAAAAATAGTAAGGCATATTAATAAATAGTCACGCCATGCCTCTGGTTCTTGTCTATTAAACACATGGTAGGATGCATTACAATTATTTCAGCTTTTCCCAGTTTGAGTAATGGAAAACTTTGAAATTGAAAATCATTAAGAGTATTGCTGCTGCTGTCAGTCTTGTGTTTGAACAATCTAAACTCCTAGAAGAAGACAAAACATCCTGTTAAAAAAAATCAAATATCTTAACTTCGTTGGCCAACAGTTAAAGAATTTGAAGTATAAGATTTTTAAAAGTCCCCTATTTGCAGGATAAGTATAAAAGAATGTAAATATAATTCAACATAAATATACAAAATATTGGAAAAAACTGAAATTCCAATTGAAGGATAAAAGAAAAAGAATGAGGGAAAAGGAAGAATTGAGGTTAGATATCACTATGATCATAAAAAGCTAAATAGAAACATATTCTGATGATAAAATGTTATTTCCTCCTAATAGAAAATGCTCTGATAGGAAGTTAATATCCTGTATTAATGCAGGGCCACCTACAATACAGAAAAACTATTTTTCTTTCAAATTTTCTGGTTAAATTGTTACTATGGCTCACGTGATATCCAGAAAAAATCTTGTAGGAGATAATTCCACCTACAATACAGAAGAGCAATGTTTCGTTCAAATTTTCTGGTTAAATTGTTACTATGGCTCACGGGATATCCAGAGAAAATCTTGTAGGAGTTGATTCCACAGAGAGATGATATATGTTACAATTTGAAACCAATTTCCAATATTGCAATGGAAATTGCTGACAAAAGAACACTGGGCTTTGGTAGCTTGCTGATAGAATACACCTTTTAAACTCAAGACAGAAATGAACTCTCTTGAATAATGTGGAAGTCACTACAAGACAAACTAGAGAGCAACAATACACTAGAATGCTCATGTATGGGGAAAGAGAGATGTTCCACTGTTGCTAATATGTTATTATGCCAGAAGAAACAATGAAAAAATCAACTCTTGAAAGAACTGCCTATTTTACAGCATAAAATTGAATGTCCAATATAAATAGTATATATTGGAATGTTGTATACTCGATACCTCGAAAATTTATATACATCTATCGAAGCTTCTCCAGGTAGATAGCCCTTTCTAGATGAAAGTATGAATCAAAATACTAAAAAAGAAAGAAGGCCCACCTCTCTAATTTCTTGGATGACAAACTTCACAGGACTAGAATAGAGAGTATCATACAAGCGTATCCTTTGCAGTTCTCGGCATTTTGCTGGAGGTAGATGGACCTTGGGAGGAGTTGTGCTCTCACTGTTAAAAACAAGTGTCTTACTCCAGTACCCAACATAGCGCCGCTGGCTTGCAATAGTTACCTAACACAAAATCAAGTATTAGTTTAAGTCATAAAAGCTCATAATGGAAAGTCTGTCAAGATCCTTTCAGCAATGGTGCATACCCCTTGATTGACATGGCTTCGACGGTCTGCATACAACTGCAAAGCCTCATCAACTGGGGTACCAGTGTATACAAGATATGCACATACCATCAACCCTGTTCGGCCCTTACCTGCCTGTTAGAATATCAAAAAATGGGATCACACATCAGACATCAAAATTTCAATGCAGAATGGTGGATATAACTTACCAAACACAAGACACAAAGACCCATAATAAATGAAATGCAGTACCAACCAGCACTATTCATCACTGGAATCCTTAGGTTTCAACACTGATATGGGTATATGAAAGAAATCAAACTGCACTCACCAAACATGATGAGCAATATAAGCATTAGTTATGGTTCATAAATTGAGATTTGGTAAATTTCATTGCATTTTTTAAACCATATTTCATGTATAGTATATAGTAGACTCAAACAATATATACCACAAATTTACAGATGGGTAAGACCAATGGTGTCTCAAGAAAGGCTCAAAAGAATCCTCCTTAACATGCAAATATCTTGTCACTGTGCATCTTCAACATCAAAGTTCAAACAAAATAAAGCTTGGATAATTATCAACACTTCTCATAGAATAATGACTACAATCCTCAACGTGTAAAGAATGGCTCCACTCTGGATTTGGAATTATGAAATGTAAAAATGATTACTTGGTATATCAATGAAGTCTTACACAGTGGCCCCTTCTTCTGAAGAAACCACACATTCTGAGATCCACACATGATCTGCACAAATATCATCACATGAACTGCACATGATATATCATCTATTTTAAAACATTGGACTTAACAAGCTAGAGAGTGAGAAATGGGAAGAATTTGGTAACACTCGCATTATTGACTTTATGTCCCACATAAACAGAGAATTGATCAATCTGAAGGACAAAAATGGGCAGTCCAAATAAATTTTCCCACCATCRTGGATATCCTTCTCACTTTTCAAAGTTCCACCATTGCTTTAMATTCATCTACATCTGAATTCATTCCAAGACAAGACTGAAGACATTTGTTCCAATCATCCATAACCTCTAATTCAAATGCCAAAAATGTTGCAGATGGGATACAAGTCRGCACTCATCCTCTCTGTCAGGAAAATCAGCTAGTTGAACAATAGATAAATGAGTTTCCATCAATCAAGTTCAACTACTTATAATAGTCAATCAAAACCATAGTCAGACTAGTTCACTGCCTAGTCTCAAAACTGTCTAAATCTTTTTCAGATATGCATATCAATTATAATGCTCCATTGAAGTCTTCATAAAAGAAATCTGCAAGCTGTAAATCCACACTGTTACCGCAATCCTTTTCCTCCTCTAATAAAAATAAAAATTGGAATGATGTAAAGGGTGGTATGTACTCAGTACTGTGCTTTTAACTTTTCTAGCTGGAAATCTGCACTATTCACAGCTGTCATCATTAAGCTGCCTGCTCCATTGAAGTTGAATGGAAGACCTCTCATTCCTTAAGTCTTGCATTGAGCTTTGAACTCTAGCTTTCAACCCCATAGTCGTCCTCTTTCTCCACCTGACATAAAGGAGATTTTTCATGATTGACCTCTGTTTTTCATGACTGAACTCTGCCTTACGTTGAAATTCTGCATTACTGTCACACCAATTCGTGATTTTCCTCTTACCCTGATATTGCAAAACCTTTCTACCTGTTTGCTTCTCTTAGCGAGAAGTTTTAAAATCACAAAGAATCACAATAAAAGACAGCTGAAAACTTGAAAAATCTATTTGACATTCATTGAGAGGATATCACATATATGGATTCCTTTTGTCATCCAATTCTAGCAAAGTTGCACTTTCTTGCATCTCTTTTATGAAGCTTGATCTGCAGTTTCCAAATGAAATTGTAAGTTTCCTTCATGCATCTCAGAGGAGCTTATCTGTAACAATTAAACAGTAGCTTGTTAAAACAGTTCATAAAACTTTCCCGAGACATAATCAAACCGAAGGCTTCTTCTAGTTCAGCTTAAGGTCCTCCAAAATGTCTAGGACAAATATTGTTGGCAACATCTGCTTCCAGATCTGATAAATATTAAAAAGACTGTTGAAATTATATCTTCCAAGCCTAAAACTTGATAATAGGCAGCTCTCAGGCTTGTTCAATGAAAGTTATGGTGAAAAATATTTTTTCACGGTGCTAATAGTAATCAATGCTCAACCATTATTCAACAAGGATAGATCTACTGCCCAAAATTTCAAGCAATGATCCATGCAAAACTGCACAAAGTGGACTATCAATCCCTCTCAAGAAACACCCCTTTGATCTTTGCAGAAAAAATACCAATAACACTGGAATTACACAAGAGGTGCAATCTCTAAAGAACAGTCAACTTAAAAAATTATGTCTGTTGATTGACAGATTGCTACACTCTGAAAGTCAAGCCATAACAGATGGTTAAGCTCCTCTAGGATGCTCAAGCAAAGAAATATAAACAACCAAAACAATAAAGTGTCAATGAAACTGAACTTAGTTTTCCCATCAGCAGATCTTCTTTTAATCACACGACAACCAGCTCTGAACTTTGAAGTCGTTTCTTAGCTTTTAACTTCAACAGGAAATTGATCACCTGATTCCCTTTCAAAGATAGGTGTTCCCTTTTGAACAATAAATCTGCCACCATATGAGCACTAGATGCATAGCTGCCACAAAATTTGAAGGAAAAGCCTGAAAAACAAATCAAAGTTCCAATAATTTTGTTCTAATGCTCTCTCTGATAATCCTGCACCAACCTGTAACAATCCAATTTCAATCCTTCATTATTCCGCTCAATTCCTGAAACTCGCTGTTCAATGCCTCTTCAATATCTTGACTTGTAAATAGTGTTCCAAGCGAAGGTCAAGAAATTCTGCAAAGCTGCTAAATTGGTAGTCCGACCAAAGAATGAAACGCTACAAAAACTTTCTTGGAACCTAGAAACCTCCAAAACAAAGTTGCAGGCAGTTCAAGTATATGAGAAAAAGCAACTCCAACATTCGCTATGGTCAAATAGAGTCAGAGACATCACCTTCCAAATAAATTTTAGAAGGTATTTTACAGGAATAAGACAATTCAGCTTTCAAAACCTTTATTGTATGCCTTTTGTTTCATTTATTGATGCTTTGAAATTAAACAAGAGTTGCTGAACTTTAGTAGAATAAAAATAGATATGGATCATAAACCCATGGATATATATGTGGGAAAGTTATAGTATACTTGGCTTGTTGAAATGTGCTACAAATGAAGCACTAAGAGCACAAGCATCCACTCACACTCAAGTTACAACCAAACAGCCATCCAAATAGTGCTAAGAGCATGTAGAATAAGTCAGCAAATAATAGCAATTTCACCAATTTAGCACATCAATATCCCCCAGAAAAGTTTTGAAGCCATTAAACACTCTTACTACAGGCTGATTAAAACCGTTACCTTTAACTTTCAATTTCTAAAACTGACCATTTGTTTGTAAAAATCAAAAAAACCAATTCCCCTTGTCACATATTGATTGAAGCAAGGATAACTTGCCAGATGCCCAAAACAGTTCATTATGTATTTCAACATAAATTAAAACATTGCTTRTTGCAAACAATACATTTCAAAAATCTTATGACTAGTCGATTAAATTTTAAAATTTATAAGAGTTAAACACAGCTCTAGACAGACAATTAAGAAATGTAAGAATGATTAGCAAACATGGCATAGGATAAACTAGTCGGTTAAGAAAAGAAAACCTAAAATGACAACAAGCAATAGTATAAAATTTCCTCAAGTTTTTGAGCTCAAGAGGCAAACGGTACCTAAATTTTCTCTAATGATATTTTTCCATGAGCTATTTGAGTTGAATTTCAATGTAACCTAATCACTCACCATACAGTGAACCACTGCAACATTCCGAGCATCACTTGAAAGCCATGCATGTACACTCTCACAAAATATTTTGATCAACGAAAGGGGGGGAACATGGTTGTCATCAAAAGGGATTACTTCCACTCGACCATCAAAGTATTCAGGATCATAAGTTTCTTCTGCACAAAGATTGTAAACCTGCAAAATTGCCATCATAGTCAGAAAGCATAAACAAGTTACAAAACAATTAAAACAGTAAACACACCTATCAATACAGATAAATGAGAATGTATTCACTCCCCTAATGATCAAACTAAAATATTACATGCATGCATATCAATCTCATAACTAGTAGGTTCTGCAACACAGTTGCATTGCCTAAAATCAGACACATGCTACTTCACAGAAAATAAATGCTCCAGAAAGGAGGGCTCAGTGAGTCTCATTCTGATCATTACTGTTTTTCTAATATTGAATACACTTTACTAGTAATATGTTGCTTATGTTCTGGCTACAAAACTGTTCATTTCACGATACAGTTTGCATATGAGGGAACAAAAATGTTTAGAGTTCGCACAATTCAAGACTCGAATGGCACAGCAGAAATGAGTCGATAAAGAGTTAATTTACCAATATGGATTTCACTACTTTCTAAACAATCAATGTGTAGATAAGAGTTATTGGTTCCAAAACATCTAATGACATTAAAAAACAAATGTGTATCAAGTATCCATAATAACTACGCATCTGTGAATCTTCAGCACCTCCAGCTAAGCACAATCAATGACTCTACAATGAGTCCAGTGAATTGTAAGGGACCATGAAAAATTGACTCCACCTGGTCTTCCCAAACTTGGACTTTCCCCTTCCTATTTCTCTAGACATAGTCCTTATCAGTATTTCCATATATGTAACTAATGGTTTATTTGCATATATCCATCTTTAACCCCAGATCTATTAAACACAACTATTACACTGAGAGGAATAAAAAAGGCACATGTGCAAACCAGGGTTAGTTAATATGGATATATGATAGTTTTAAAAAAAAAACTTGGGTTCCTTCTTCTTTTTCCTTCTTTTTGACATTTAGATGGGGATGGCAATTTTTTTTCCATTTTCTTTATTAATGTTACCCACATATGAAAACAAATATCTCTATCACCCTGGACAGTAAGAGCATCTCGCAGTAAGAATATCTCGCTTCTTTCAGTGCAATGATCCCTAACTGGCTGCTTCTATTGTAAGATCTAATTTGTACTTCATTACCCTTTCAAAAAATAAGTAAGAAATATTTAAGACCAGTCCAGACTAAAAAGTTTAAATTCCTTATTATGTCTGCCTCCTGCAAATTTTGCTTCCTTACGTACCCGAAGGTAAGCTGCCAATCTAACCCGCTAGACATAATTTAACAAAACTAACTTGATATAGGTGTAGTAGAGTAGCCTTTAAAACATCATCAACCAGTTTGTAGTATGTACACTTCACAAGACAAGGCCACAAGTTATTCCATCTCTTATTTTCCCCTGCAACGTGGCTAAGTTTCAGATGGCACTTCCCAATATTAACTAGTAACTAGAGGGAAAAAAGCTATATTACCGGATTCGGATCCGCCCAGGAACCGGTTCATAAACGTTTCCTTGACTGTAAAACGTATCCCCAAATCATCTGCGGATCCTGCAATTTTGGGTTTTTTAAAATACCAAAAAGAAGGTTACCCTGCCATTTCGTATTCTCCGAATCCCGGTCCATGTGCCCACGGGAGGAAAAGTTGAGATGGCCATGGGCCGCTTGTACCCACCATCGCGGTGCCCCCACCTTGGCTGGGGTAGTCTGAGCACCAGCAGATAGTTTCGAAGGGGGAAGCTGACAGACGCTTATTCCGGAAATGACGTAAACGGACTTTGCTTCTTATTTCATGCTGTTGTGGAGTCCGCCTAGTGCCCTCCTGTCTCATACTGTTCTGACCTGTGTCGAAGCCCCGTCCTCCCTGTCGCTAAGCGGCTAGTGTTTATATTTTTTTAATTTTAATATTTAGCTTTATAATTTAATTTATAAGTATATGTTATATTTATAATTTAATTTATAATGCATTTCCACATAAATATGAACAGAACTGATATATAAGTGTTTATATTTTTTTAATTTTAATATTTAACTTTATAATTTAATTTATAAATATATGTTATATTTATAATTTAATTTATAATGCATTTCCACATAAATATGAACAGAACTGATATATAAGATGCATAAGATATTTAGTAAATATATGATAGTTTAACATTTTAAAACTTCAAAATATCATAAAAAAATATAATAAATGTGTTTCATCATCATGAGTTATCTACAATTAAATCAAATTAACGATTTTTTCTTCTCCTTTTACAAGTAAAGGTGATGGTTTTAGAAATGGATTTTCTTTTATAGGAAGAAGGTCATGGGGCTGGTATTGGACTTTGATGTCCTATAGAAGAAGGAGGAGCTAGACTTTGATGTTCTCTATTGATTTGTCAAGTACAACTACCATTATACACAAATATGCAAAGTTTCTCATGTAAATAGCAAGTAAAGGTGCATATAACCAAAATATTGAACCAAAATACATCAACAAAGACATTGTAAATGGTCTCTAGAGTCCAAAAAAAATCATGTTACAACAAATAACTACATACCATCAAAATCATTTCCTATATTAGGATCCTCATTATTAGTGCCACCCTCTAAGCATTAAAATAAGATAGAAAAAGCTTAACATGCCTAATAAGTGATTTTACTTGAGTGAAGGGTACATTTTTACTAGGGTCATGAAAGAAGAGTACATAGAGGGCTTGGTGCTCTTAACTATTAACTAGATGCCAGTGACATACCCTTATACATGATAGAATCTAGTGAAAATGTTGCAATACTACCAATCTTGAAATCCTAAAACCCATTAAGTCCACTGAATTTTGAATGAGACCTAAAATTCTACTTTTTTTTTCCATATGAAGTCTAATGAGATTGGAACCACTCTCAAACATCTTGAAATAATTAATGGTGATGATAAAAATTTAAGTAAAAGGATGAAAATGAAAGAGCAATTTTTAACTCTTACTCCTTTGCTCAATTTTTAGCTCTTACTCCTTTGCTCTCCTAACCTCAAAATCCTTTGCTCTCCTAACCTCAAAATCTGTTTGCAAAATAAAACTAAAAAACCCAAAAATCGTTTTTAAAATGTCACTTTCCACAAGCTCATCAACATTTACCATCTACCATCCACAACATTTCAACAAAAATATTTAGTGCAATGTCATGTTGATAACACTAAACTTTTATATATTATAACTTTATTTATATAAAGTAATTAACATATTAAATTATTATTATTTATATCTTATAAATTTATAATTTAATTTTCATAAATAATTAATATATTATATTAAATATTATTTATAAATATTATATTATTTTAGATGTAATTCGTGCACACCGTAAGTGACAATCAAGATAAATATTACGTGGTAATCAAGATAAACTTTCCAATCATCAACATGTCAAAGGTAACCAGCCTAAGGACTTGATTTCATTTGCAAATCAAATCATATCACTCAACCAACCCAAATAACAAATCAAGTCATAATATCAATATTATTATATATCGAATATAAATTATATATTTAAAAATTTCTATTTTTATAATTTCTATTAAAAAAAATATTATTAAAAAATTATAAAGACAAATAACAAATCAAGTCATAATATCAATATTATATATATATCAAATATAAATTATATATTTAAAAAATTATATTTTTTTAACTTCTATTAAAAAAATTATTATTAAAAAATTATAAAAATATATTTATATTGTTTGTATCTGCTTTTCACTTTCTCTGCAGTATTTGGATTCTCGTTTTACAAAAATTTGGTAAGTTGTTATTGACAAGTTTCTTAAAATAGGTTATGAGTTGTTATTTGGAAAGTTGTAGTCTAAATGTTTTACGAAATGATTTTTTTTTTTGGTTATATTTTTGGCAAGAAATTGTTAGATCCGCAGTTCTAGAGGTTTTTCAGCATGATGAATCTATTTCTGCATTCAAAAATGGATTTTAAACAACAAAAAATAATGATTCCATATAAATTTAGATCACCAAATTCTAGCAAAAAAAAACCGTTTTATAGAATAAAACAATTAGACAAGGCCATTTAAAAATAATATAAAAAATCTAACATATATCAATTATAAATTGTTTTATACTTAGATAGAAAGCATAAACTGATGCTGTGCAAAATCATAACATATCCTGTTTGAAGCCAATAACTATTTGTTTGTTTGTGCAAAGTGGCCCTGTGTCAATTCACCATCAATGATTATTCATTTGGTTGGCACTGCTCCTATTTTTGTAAGGAGGGAGAGATCAGATGCAATATATTTGAATTCGTTTTCATTACTCCACCTTATCTCTGACTTATCTTGCACCTCTGGTTGTTTTTCACTTCAAGGTTTATGCAATTCGAATTTCAAGGTTTATGCAATTCGAATATTGAGGAGATAGAATACTTCTCTAGTTTCTCAGATTGAATTAGGGTATGGTGCACCTGCCCTTCATTTTTATTTGGCTCTTAAATTACTTTGATTGTAACTCGTAACCTTGATTATTTTGATGGTGGGTTATGGTCCTTGACATGGACAAAAGAAGTTCGCCGTTCTTATGTTCATTCAAGCTCAAACTTTTTCTGTCAGGGATCAACTGCCGACCTACAATACACACATTTCTGTCAGGGATCAACTGCCGACCTACAATACACACAGAAGTATTTTACCTCCACATTTTCAAGTTCTGCAACTAATGATGCCGCGCAATGGGGTTGTAGATTCTCAGTGACTACATAATAATAGACCATAACCTCACGGATTTGCAATAGCATTTAAGATATGTTGTAACGAGCTCTCCAGTAGAATATCCACAGCAGTTTACAGACACAAAAAAACTCGAACAAATTCATTCTTGGCTACATTAAATGCCACAGTGTTCTTGTTAACCATCTTATACAGCATCGGAAGATAAAACTAGCATACAAAAATCCTACTCTAAAAACTAGAAGAAATGGATATGGAGACCAATATAGCATTTTTAGACAGGCTACAAATATCCCCAATATGAAAAAACAGTAACATATTTGCAGTAATAAAATTTAGTGTGCGATCATATAAAAGTGCCACGTGCTAAGTTCAGGGTTCCTTGGTACAACAATTTTGAAAATACTTAAGGCAAGAAAGAGACGTAAATTCTGGAAAGAATCTAGGAAAAAGAAATGCCATTCGAAGTGAATCAAAATCTATTCAAACTTAATTGGACAAGTTGTAGATCACCTTGGATCAATTTTGTGTATCTTAATTCAATTGAGGTTGAGTTTGGGCTGGGTTACTTTGGTATGAAGGGGTCCAGAGCTTATTACTTTCACTTTTTTGACCGATCTTTGCAAACAAGTAATCCGCACGCATACTACAGTGACGAAAACCAATTATTGCAGTTCAGCAACTTAGACGAGGTTTGCTCTGAGTTACTGGGCTTCCCTTGAAAATATGTATGGACAATTCTGTATCTTTTAATGGTTAATTGCAGCAGAAATTAAGCATGTTACAGTTCAAAATGCTACAAGATCTGCAATAAAAAAATGTCTAACCATGACCTACAGGGTTTACCTGGAATTCCATCTATACAGCTCAACTAAGGCTAAATGCCATTTAGTATATTTACGTTTTGATGAGATGCATTTAATACTGGCTCTTCTAAGATACATACTGCCGTGGTTTTCAGGTTGGTGACTTAGTCAGGGTATCTAAGTTTTTGACTATGGTATTTTAGTTGTTCAGTCAAGTTCACATTTTACAGCCATCACTTGGGTAGTTATAAATCCCATAGCCAGAATGAGTTGAGTTGTTCAGTCAAGTTGACATTTTACAGCCATCACTTACGTAGTTATAAATCCCTTAGCCAGAATGAGTTGTGTTGTACATTATATAAATGCTTCATATATGGTTGGTTGCATGCA
>JZKD02S1674957.1:27340-46918 GCA_000966675.3 Picea glauca
ACAACTAGTAAATTATCACCTTCAGACTTAATGTAGAGATTGTTGTCAACAATACCTTTCTTGAATCCTTTGTCTTGTAAGAATTTTTCCAGTCTATAATACCAAGCTCGTGGTGTTTGTTTCAGTCCATATAGAGCCTTCTTCAGCTTGAAGACATAGTTAGGATTGTCTGTCAATGAGAATCCTTCAGGTTGCTCCATATATACTTCTTCCTCTAGATCTTCATTAAGAAATGTTGACTTAACATCCATCTGATACACTTTAAAGTTCTTATGACATGAATATGAAAGAAACATTCTGATGGCTTCCAATCTTGCCACTGGTGCAAAAGTTTCATCAAAATCCCGACCTTCAACTTGTGCATACCCTTTACAGACCAATCTGGCTTTATTTCTAACAACATGTCCTTTTTCATTCATTTTATTTTTGAACACCCTTTTGGAACCTATTACATTCTTGTCTTTAGGTCTAGGAACAAGCTCCCAAGTATTGTTCTTCTCAATCTGATCAAGCTCTTCATTCATAGCTCTAATCCAATCATCATGTTGGCTGGATTCATCAAAATTTTTAGGTTCAGTCATAGATAAAAAGGAAACATGTGATTGTTGTTGGCCCTGGGTTATGAAAGGAAGCAAAAAATGAGGAAGAAAAGGGAAAAAGCGAGCTTCGCGGGAGACACAGTGAATGTCACTGGGTTGAAGTGAGCAAAAAAACAAAAAATATGGAGCGAAGTGCGGAAAAGCAAGTTGTTGGATGAGGAGATCGAGGATGACAGATCAACAAGGAAGACAGACCGAGGACAACGCAGGAAGTGGAAAAAGCCAACATTAGATGCCTTGGAGCACCATGAGATGGAGAAGGAAAGATAGGCTGGCGAAGCCCAGAAAGAATGGGTCAAGTTGACCTAGGGTTGTAGACACCTAGGGTTTTGGTAATTAGGGTTTTTGACACCTAGGTTTTGACCTAAGGCTGTCGGTGAGGGATATAATGTATAAATAGAGGTCGAGAGGACCTAGGTCAGGTCGGTACAATGGTTGAGCCTTGTTGTCAGTTATTATTCATTGGGAGAATATTATATTACGGGTGGGAGAAGTGTTGAGAGAGAGAGCCTTTTGGTATTGTAAGATCTTCAGTTGGGTGTGAATATCAAGTCCTATAGCTAGGTGCACAAGAAGGAAGAGAGATGGAGAGAGAGGATCTACGGGCCAGAGCGTAGATCAGAACTTCAAGCTTTACCTTAATATATCATAAGCACAGTTCTGTGGATGTAGCCCTAGAGAGAAGGTGAACCACGTACATATGTTGTGGTGTGTGTGATTGATGCCTTGAGCTCTAATGTTGTTATATTGTTATCTGCATTATTGTATTAGATTAGATCTATAGCTGTGAAGGAAAGATCTAGCTAGTTTAATGATAGATGCATGCTATGTTGTTGTTGCAATAAGAACCACTTGATATTCCCTTGTTTGTAGACATCTTTGTCCCGCAACCCCCTCATAGCTGCTTCGGGTGAGACTGCATTTGCTTCAGAGGTGCTGCTGAAAGGGCCAATAGCTAGGGCTTGTTGGTGCGCTCTTGGAGCTGAACCCTAGTTCTGCCCCTGTGCCAACAAATGGTTCCGTTGCTAGGACATGAATCTTTTTAAGGGAATGTCAAGGTGGTTCCCATCGAAGACTGAGATTCAGAAGTGGGTAGAGGATCAAGAGAAGGAATTCGTTGAAGCCTAGAATAAGAACCCTAAAATAAGCACTGAAGATTGGCTACAAAGATACATCTTCACCGACATTCACGAGATCTTCTTTGGAGGAATCCATCATGAGTTACATGAGTGGTTGGCTAAGTTAGCTGACACACAGTTTGAAATCAGATCTAGACCCCTGTGGTTTGGACACCAACATTGATCTAGAAGGTCAAGAGAGTCGACAACGTTGTATCCAGAGCAATATATCACTGGTTTGATAGTACCATCGGAGGGTATATCACTGAGTTTGCTGTTGACAGAACAAAATCGTATAGTCAAGCCGAGAGGTACTTTTTCAAGGGACCCAAAGGAAATTTTTTGCACTTCTTGAAGCTAAGAATCAAGATTCTCTTGCATGAAAACCATATCTTGAAGATACAATAGATTCATCGGACTTGAGAAGGCTAATGTTCAAGATCTCGGACAACGGCAACGACACAGAAGCAAGGCATACGCGTAGTGGGAAAGTATTCCGAAGAGCTCACCTTGAGAATTTGTTTAAACAAAACTACAGAGAAGAAGGATTTTATAGTGGAGAAGAGGTAGATCTAACCGACGAAGAGCATCCAGAGCCCACCAGAGAAGAAGAAGGGGAAGCTAAAGAACTGTGCCAAAGTGAGCCAAAAACCTCAAGAACTGCGCGAAATACTAAGGTAAGTAACATTAATCCTCCTGTTGTCCCAACAACACTTAGCAGTCAGAATAGTCAGAACCACCAGAGTCTTCAAAGTATTGTTACCAGTAGCCCAACATCTACTCAGACAAGAACCCTAGTCAACTTTATGGCAGATGAAATGAGACTCCCTATCTTTAGAGGAGATGGATCTGAAGATCCAGATCAACATTGGTTTCTGTGCGAGGCTGTATGGAATATTAAAAGTATCACCGATGAAGCCATCAAGAGAACCCAATTCAACACTACGCTAAGGGACCACACACTAAGCTGGTACATGAAACTGGTCCAAGGAATGGCATAGCCTAAGCCCCTGAATGAGATCAATAATGCACTAATTGCAGAGTTTAAGAAACCTAAGTTGGAATCACAATGTATTACATAACTAAAAGAGATTAAACAAAAGGTAGCAGAACCTATTTGGGAGTTCGACCAAAGATTCAAGAACTTTACATGTCGATTAACTTTCCATATCCCCAACGAACAGAACAAAGAGTGGTGCATCGCTGCATTGTTACTACACATAAGAATCCCTTTGATGCAGTAGAAGATTGCATCTCAGGCAGAAGCTTTGGAGATCACCATGAAGCTTGAATCAACACCGATGGGAGAATCTAGCTTAGGCATTAGCCAGATCATGAGCCAACTAACTAGTTTGTCTTTACAGGTCGAGGATATGAAGAAAGACAAGGGAAACAACAAAAGGGACGATATCTGGTGTGTCAGATGCATATCAGAAGGCCATGATAAGGAACACTGCCCCTTATTTCATGAGTACTTAGCATCAGGGCACTGAGCCCCTTAAAGCAAGTTAACTTACCCTGGTGCGAGGTATGCAGAAATAGACATCGCCCAGGTGAGTGCTACTGCATGCAGAAGTATGTCCAGACACCCACAAACTTGTATTGTACATTCTACAAATCAGTGGGGCATGATGATCAGGATTGTAGAGCTTATGATCTCATGCATGAAAGGTTGAGAGACATATACAAGATTCAAGGCGAAGTACAACAAGAGGGAAACACTTCGCAGTACAACTCTCTGAGGAGAGGAAATTTCACTCCTCGTGGTGGCTACAAAGGACGAGGATGAGGAGGAAGTATGGGCCAAGGCCGAGGACAAATAATCTGTTACAATTGCATGCAACCAGGTCACTTACCAAGGGATTGTCAGAATCCCTGCACAACCTGTAGTTACTGTAACTCCTTCGAGCATGTCATAGAAGAATGCCCTGTGTTGCTGGCTAAACTTCAGGGAAGACAAGGACCCCAACAGAACCCACAAGTACAACTGATATATGCTGAACCTCGTGGAGGAGACCCTAGAGTCATTGTTATTACTCGAGGAGGCGCTGCTATAGGAGAAGACAAAGCAACCCAAGGAAAAACTGAAAATGACCACGGAGTTAGGAAAGCTACATAAAAGACCCCAACGTTCGATGCTAAGAAAGAAAGGCAGATATTCGAGGAGGCAAGGAAAGAGTTCAAAGGAGATCAAGAATATTCATCAAAGAGACAGCCGGAAATCAAATAATGCGGTATGCCTCATGCATTTGATTCATCTGCATCACCAACAGAAGGGAAAGAGGTAATAAAACTCATGGAATTCTTGCACTTTTGTGTTAAGTTGATTCAAGATAAAGGCGCTATACAAGAATTACAAGATTTAATCAATCAGTATGAACTAGGAAAAATAGACCCCTTGTTGAATAGAGCAGTGCACCAAATTGGAAAAAGGAGAAGGACAAATAAATAATTACACTTGAATGCTCAGATAGGAGAGTATGAGATAGACTATCTGGTCCTTGACTTAGGGTCAGAAGTCAATGTCATGACGAAGCAAACTTGGGCATTAATGGGAAAACCCAAGCTGATATATTCCCCTATCAGGATTTGCATGGCTAATCACCAAGCTGTCAGCCCATTTGGACGATTAGAGCATGTCCCAGTGGAAATCGATGGAGTAAGAACCTTTGCAGATTTTGAGGTAATTGAAATTGTTGATGATAGCTTCCCTTACCTTGCATTATTAGGAATCGATTAGGCCTTCGACAATTCCACTATTGTTGATTTAAATAATTGACGCATGAAATTTGAGAAAGCTGGCCTTAGGGTTGTTGCACCTTTATATCCAGATGAGGGTCCACGATACATAGAACCCATCAGAGAAGAGGACCACACATTTGAACTAGAAAACATTTACAAATTAACGACCAGACAACAGGATTATATCAACCCTATAGCCGACGAAAATTTGAGCTGGCGAAGTAACAGTGCATGTTCGTCCAACTCAGAAGAAGCACTAGAGAACTGGCAGAACTAGATGTATGAAGTATCTACAAGAATACGTGCTAGGCTAACCAGAGAAGTTTGTTGGATTGGCACAATAGTGAGTAATCTACCCACATTTGATGGGATGAAATCTCTAGAAAGTTTCTTATCAGAATTTGAGACAAGTGTACCAACACAACAGAGGTTGTTGGCAATGTATGAGGCCATGAAAGCCACACCAACGAGATGGTGGGGGACACATAAAAGCAATATTACAAACTAGACACAATGCCAAACCTTGATGACAACGTGATTCTTAGCACAAGAAGGAAGCTGCGAAGCATGGTACACAGGTCGAAGCTGCCCAAAGGACCATGTACGAAGCTGTGAAGAGGCATGGAGTGACATTCCTAGAGAACAATGGGTACACATCTTCATCAATATGCTGGATACCACCTCGATTAACTGGTACCTTCAAGTAGAGCTGCGCCTTGTCACTTCAGAATGGGAAGGTATGATCCAAAATTTTATAACCACCTTTTTGTTTGACAGTGAATTTCCTTTTGTAGATCAAGCACTACATATGGTGAGACATAAAGTATTTGAGGAGGCATATGGCCTCCCTTTCGAGCAAGAAGTGGATGAATGGACTATTCCCCTCTAGAAACTGCAGACGTGCTACAACATCAATGACGATGAAGACGATAATCCAAGGAAGGTGAATATCGCAGAAACAGAAGGTCAGAGAGATGTGGAAGGTCCAGGAGTGGAACTTCCATTCATTGGATAGCTGATAAAGATAAAGAAAGTCAATATCGGGACAGAGGAGACACCGAAGCTTGCCAATGTTGGAGATTATTGGGACGCTGCTACCATGGACAAAATCACAGAATTATTGCATGAGTATCAGGACTTGTTCCTGACCAAGTTCACTGATATGAAGGGAATCAAAGGACCTATGGGAGAAATTAGAATACCTTTGAAACCAGATGTGAAGACAATCAAGCAAAGACCCTACAGATTGAACCTGAAATATAAGGAAAAAGTGAAGATTGAGCTCGACAAAATGCTGGAAGAAGGGATTATTGAACCTGTCAAAGAGTCGGAGTGGATTAGCCCCATGGTAGTGAAAGATAAGAAGACAAGTGAGATCAGGATTTGCGTAGATCTCAGGAAGCTGAATGATGCTTGTCTACATGACCCCTTCCCTAAACCTTTCACAGACAAAGTGCTCGATAACGTGGGAGGCCAATAAGTATACTCTTTTATAGATGGGTTTTTAGGATACCATCAGATCCGCATCGCCAAGGAGGACCGTCATAAGACTACGTTTTCCATAGAGTGGGGATCCTACCAATACAAAGTAATTCCATTTGGACTGAAGAATGCCCCAACCATCTTTTCCAGGGTGGTGGTTGAAGCATTCAAATAATTTTTGCATAAGTTTTTAGAAGCATACTTTGATGACTGGACTACTTTTAGTTTGTTGAAAAATCATATTGAATGTCTAAGGCTAATGCTGGATAAATGTAGGCAATGTCAAATTGCTTTGAATTTGAAGAAGTGCATCTTCTTCTCACCATTTGGAGTATTATTAGGTCATATTGTATGCAAGCAAGGATTGTTGGTGGATCCATCCAAAATTACAATTATAGTTGATTTACCACCACCTACATCAGTCAAACAACTGCGCACTGTGCTAGGACATACTGGCTATTACAGGAAATTTATCAAAGGATATGCTCAGATTACTGTGCCAATGGAGAGGTTATTAAAGAAATACTGTCAGTTTGGTTGGACAGACGAATGCCAGCAGAGCTTCGACACACTAAAACAAAAGATGGTCACTGCGCCTATTCTAGTATTTCCCAATTGGAGCAAGGAATTTCATGTGCATGTTGATGCATCTTCTATTGCATTAGGAGTAGTACTGGCACAACTTGGAGAAGGGGACATTGATCATCCATTAGCATTTGCTAGCAAAAATCTCTCCACAGTTGAAATCAATTACACTACTACAGAGAGAGAGGGACTAGCCATGGTGTATGCATTGCATAAATTCCACCACTACTTGTTGGGAGGACACTTTAAAATGTTTACTGATCACTCCATGCTGAAATACCTAGTCAACAAGCTAGTGTTGGGGGGAAGAATATGCAGATGGATTCTCCTGTTTCAAGAATATGATTTTGAGATCATAGTTAAGCCAAGAAGAATGCATAAGGGCCCAGACCACTTGTTGAGGTTGGAGCATGGCGAAGAACCTACCAGTCTGGAGGACACACTACCAGATGCATAGCTTCTCGCCATTAGAAATATTGATGACCACTTCATAGGCACAGTCCAGTTCCTATCAATAGGAATAGCTCCAGCCAAATACACAATTCCACAGAAGAAACAATTAGTGGTGTGCGCTGCAGATTTTTCACTAATAACTGGTCAACTATATAAAATGGGACCATACGAGATCCTAAGAAGATGTGTGATGGAGGAAAAACGCCCTATGATCCTTGAAGAAGCTCATGAAGGAATTGCAGGAGGACATTATGCAGGAAAAGCAACTGTGCATAAGGTTCTGCGAGTTGGCCTTTGGTGGCCTACGTTACACATAGATGCTAAAAAATATGCCAGAGCATGCGATGTATGCTAGCGAGTTGGAAAACCATCCCGAAGAGATGAGATGCCATTAGCACTACAAATAACCCTACAAGCATTTGAAAAATGGGCCATTGACTTCGTGGGACCTATAAACCCACTAGGGAAGCACATAGGAGCAAGGTATATTATCACTGTGACAGAATACCTGACTAGATGGGTTGAAGCAAGAGCAGTCAAGGACTGTAGCATAGCTACGACTATGCATTTTATATTTGATGACATAATAACCAGGTTTATATGCCCTAAGGTCCTTATGAGTGATCAAGGTACACACTTCATCAATAAGACAGTTGAAGCCCTGACTGAAGAATTTGCAGTCCACCATCAGAAGAGCACACCTTATCATCCACAAACAAACAGAACGGTTGAAGCATTCAACAAGATCTTCGAGACAACATTGATAAAGATTTGTAGTGTGAACATGGATGATTGGGATTTAAGAGTACCATCAGTACTCTGGGCTTATAGAACCACTTGCAAAAAATTAACAACGCAGACTCCTTTCAAGTTGGTTTATGGTCTTGAAGTTGTTGTCCCAATGGAGTACTTGGTACCAAGCTTAAGGATTGCTTCATTTATAGACATGGATGATATCGACGCTATTCATGAGAGGCTATCACAGTTTTTTGAACTAGAAGAAGATAGATTCATTGCAGGCTTCCATCAACAAATTTAGAAGGAACGAGAAAAGGCCTATCATGACAAACACATCAAGAATAAGATATTCAAGAAAGGTGATTTAGTCCTACTATATGACAGTAAGTTTATAAAACACCCTGGGAAGTTCAGAACACATTGGCTCTGACCATATGAGATTGTCTATGTTACAGAAGGTGGAGCTGCGTAGCTTAAAAAATTGAAAGGAGATTGGAAGGAAGGCTTGGTGAATGGGAATCGACTGAAGTTGTACTATGACAACCAGCTACCTCACAACTCTCAATAGAATCAAGAAGACAAGGGTCCAGGTACTAGGTGCAGTTGAAACTGGGTACCAGTCACAGAAAAGACAGTCTGCACAAGGATGGAAAGGAGGCATAAAGAAAAAAGCAAGGGCTGCACCACGCAGTTGAAAGTCGAAGAAAAACAAGAGGATCAGATCTCAAGTGCCTCGAGACGAGTCACGGGTGAGTTTTGGAGGCCTGTTGTCCCTGGGTTATGAAAGGAAGTGAAGAACGAGGAAGAAAAGGGAAAAAGCAAGCTTTGCAGGAAACATAGTGACTGTCACTGGGTCGAAGCGAGCAAACGAACATAAAAGATGGAGCGAAGTGAGGAAAAGCAAGTCGTTGGATGAGGAGATCGAGGATGATAGATCAGCAAGGAAGACGGACCAAGGATGACTCAAGAAGTGGAAAAATCCAGCATTATATGCCTTGGAGCACCGCAAGATGGAGAAGGAAAGACAGGCTGGCGAAGCCTGAAAAGAATGGGTCAAGTTGACCTAGGGTTGTAGACACCTAGGGTTTTGGTAATTAGGGTTTTTAACACCTAGGTTTCGACCTAAGGCTATCGGTGAGGGAGTATAATGTATAAATAGAGGTCAAGAGGACCTAGGTTGGGTCGGTACGATGGTTGAGCCTTGTTGTCAGTTATTATTCATTGGGAGAATATTGTATTAAGGGTGGGAGAAGTGTTGAGAGAGAGAGCCTTCTGGTATTGTAAGATCTTCAGCTAGGTGCAAAGCTCAAGTCCTGTAGCTGGGTGCACATGAAGGAAGAGAGACAGAGAGAGAGGATCTGCGGGCCAGAGCGCAGATCAAAATTGTAAGCTTTACCTTAATATATCATAAGCATGGTTCTATGGACGTATCCCTGGAGAGAGGGTGAACCACGTACATCTATTGTTGTGTGTGTGATTGATGCCTTGAACTCTGATGTTGTTATATTATTATCTGCATTATTGTATTAAATCAGATCTATAGTTGTGAAGGAAAGATCTAGCTAGTTTAATGATAGATGTATGTTATGTTGTTGTTGCAATAAGAACCACTTGATATTCCCCTGGTTGTAGACATCTCTGTCCTGCAACCCCCTAATAGCTTCTTCGGGTGAGACTGCATCTGCTTTGCAGGTGCTGCCAAAAGGGCCAATAGCTAGGGCTTGTTGGTGTTCTCTTGGAGCTGAACCCTGGGTCTGCCCCTATGCCAACAATTGTTCCGAGTCTTTAATCAATTTCCTTCTTGTCTGAACTCCTTTATTTATATCTCCAAATATTTGATTTTCAGGATGATTCTTTCTAACAATTTTGAGAGGTGATTTTGCTTCTTTCTGCTGATTTGTGTCAGTCAGAGTATTAGTATCTTCATCTGATTCAAATTCTTCTCTTTCTGTTCCTTGGACCTGTTCATCTTCATTTTCAATTATATCTTTTGTGCTTGGTTCAACACTGCTTACATTTCGTACCGGGATTTCTTCATCAACTTTTGTGTCGATACAATCAACCAATTTATGCAGCCTCTTATTATAACATCTGTAACCTTTACTGTTTGTAGCATAACCTAAGAATATGCCTTCATCAACCCTGTCATCATATTTGCCAATATTTTCATCATTATTCTTGATATAACATTTACTCCCAAAGACTTTAAAATGCTTGATTGAAGCAGGTCTTCCAAACCATAGTTCATAAGGAGTCTTGTCACTGTGTGGCCTGAGATGAAATTTGTTTAGAATGTGAACAACTGTATGGATTGCTTCCACCCAATATGTTTGAGATATATTCCTTTCATTCATCATTGATCTTGCCATTTTCTGTACTGATCTATTATGCCTCTCAACAACTCCATTTTTCTATGGAGTCCTTGGGATTGTGTACTCTCTTTTGATCCCATGTTTATAACATAACGCTTTGAAGTTCCATGAGTTAAATTCTCCTCCTCTATCAAACCTCACTGCCTTCAATATTTTTCCTGTTTGATTCTTAGTCAGAGCCTTAAACACTTTGAATTTTTCAAATGCTTCAGATTTTTCTTTCAAAAAGGAAACCCATGTTAGTCTAGAATAATCATCAATAATCAACATAAAATAGTTTTCTTTTCCTGTACCTTCTTTTCTTGATGGTCCACATAAATCCATATGTACTAACTGGAGAGGTTTTTCTGTTGAAGGAAAGTTTTTAGATTTGAACTGTGTCCGAGTAAGCTTTCCTATCTGGCATGGTTTACAAACAGAATCATATGGCTTTGATATCTTTGGAAGATCCTTTATTTCCCCACTGTTTTTTAGCTTGATTATATGATCAAAATTTAAGTGTCCAATTCTCCTATTCCATAGCCAACTTTCATCATACTTGCTTAAGTGGCATTCTTCTTTTAACACAGACATTGTTTTATGTTCTTATCCCTTTTGCAACTAGCTGTCCCGAATTCACAGATTTTATTCTACAATCTTTAGAAGTAAAAATGAATTCACATCCTTGGTCACAGACTTGACTGACATTAAGAAGATTATGTTCCAGACCTTCTACAAACAACACATCTTGATCTCTCCCTTTGCCATTACTCAAACTTACCATTCCTTTACCGTTCATTTTTCCTGGTGCATCATTTCCAAAAGTTACATTCCCTAATTTTCTTTCACTTAGAGTTAGAAACTTACTTTTGTCTCCAGTCATATGTTTGTAACATCCACTGTCAATATACTAGGGATTATTTTGTCTTTGGGCTGATAACACTAGTCTACACTTGTCATCTTCTTTCTTCTTCCAAATCTTGAAATTTTCAGCAATGGGATTCGAGTCTAGCTTAAAATTCCTTAAGTGACAATATGCAGCTTTATGTCCATAGTTATGACAGATGTAACATTTTGTTTCACTGAATAACAGATCATAACGATTGTTATGCTCATAAATGTTGTTATGTTTCACTTGCTTCCTTCGCCTATCCATCACATGATTTATAGTATGTGGTCGTTTGTTTCTTGGTTGTCTCAATCTTTGTTGTGGTAGATAATTATTCCTTGAGTATCTTGATTTCACATATCTAGATATTAAAGAACAGTTTATAGCTTTGTGACCAAAGTTAGAACATAAAAAACAATAACCATAGAAAAAACCTTTGTACCTGAAAAAAGGTTGTAGTCGATTTCTTCCATGCTGATGATTTCTTTGATCGGAAGACGTGTTTGTGTTATTTCTTTGATCTACAGATTCGGTTCTGGTACTTTTTCTTTCATTCCTTCTTGGTGGCTGATTTTCTTTCTCTATTTCTACAAAGTGGTTGTTGTCAATGATTGTAGATTTGACAAACTTGATGGGTTCTGTATTACTTGGATGATCACTACTTGATCCTTCTTCATAGCCCAAGCCAAATTTCAACTTTGGATTCCTTTGCTGATTTAGAATGGAAGTTAATTCTTATGAGGCTTTAATACTTGATAGATTTTGGTGATACAATGCCTTAAACTTCTCCATTTCTTTTCTGGTTTTTACTATCTCTTCTTCTAAGGCTTCACACCTCGCTTTCTTCTCTGACAAATGTTGTTTCAATATGTATTCTATTTTCTTTTCCTCTTCTAACTCCACTTTTAGTAGATCATAGTTTTCATCAGGTTTTTCACCATTCATTTTAAACTGCTTCAACAACTGTTTTTGTTTTCTCTTCTTACATTTGAGTCTGTCAATTTCTTCTAAAGCACTGATTAATTCACCTTCCATATCCACCACAACTTCTTCATCATCCATTTCACCTCCTATGTGTTCATCATCAAGATATCCCATAGCCATAAGCATAAAATCATTCACTTTGTCTTCACATGATGAATCACTATCTATGTCTTCTGAGGAATTGTCATTGTTTGCACAAAAACTTTTCTTTTTACTATATTTCTTAAATTTTTACTTCTTTTCATCATCAGAGTTCTAGTCCTTTTTCTGGTGGGGACACTTAGATTCAAAATGACCTATCTTACCACAGTTAAAACATTTGAAGGGAATCTTGCCTTGATATTTTCTTGATCCTTTCTTTAACCTTCTCACAAATTTTGCCTCAATATCATCTAAATCTGAATCAGTATTCTTGTCTGCTTTAAAAGATGCTTCTTTAGTAATGGATTTATTTTTGCTTATTCTCATTTCATATGCAGTTAGAGTTCCTAGGAGTTGATCAATGGGCAAAGTTTTAAGATCATTTAGTTCTTCTATTGCAGATACTTTTGGATTAAATTTATCAAGCAGAGATCTTAAAATCTTTTGAACTAAAAATGATTCTTCAATCTTCTCACCAAGACCCTTCATGGCATTCACAAGTTCTTCAACTCTTAAAAAATACTTGCTAACTGTTTCGTCTTCATTCATATTTAGTTGTTCAAACTTCAACCTATATGTTTGAAGTTTGGCATCTTTTACTTTCTCATTTCCTTCATTACTGTTAATAAGTTTATCCCACATAGCTTTAGCAGTTTCAAGATGCATCACCTTTACAAACTCAGCTTTAGCAAGTCCATTCAAGATAACATTCATTCCCTTAGCATTAAAGACAAACTCTAACTTATCATCCTTGGAAGCTAGCACAACAGACTTTGTATATCCAGTCTCTACTACATCCCAAACATCAACACCTAAGGCCATTAAATATGTTCTCATTCTAGCCTTCCAAAAGGAAAAATTTGTTCCATCAAACAGAGGAGGCTTAGTAGCTAAAGTCCATTCATGACTTGTCATGTTTAAGCTTATAGATCTACCTTTGAATAAAAGGAACTTGCTCTGATACCAATTGTTGAAATTACTAAGACAACTGAGAGGGGGGGGGGGGGGTGAATCAGTTGTGTCTGTGCTTAAACAATCTTAAGTCTATTAAACCATTTTTTATCTTCTCCAAGTGATCATCAATATTATACAACATATGGACAACATAAATAATGAGCATCAATCACACATAAGATATACATATAGATAGATTTTCATGAGGAAACCCATAAAGGGAGAAAACCTCTTCTTCTTCTTCAAAATGATAGGTAGTCTTTTAAGTTCTGTACATCATCTATAATTGAGCACCAACTCAATGTGAGGCTACTACCTTTGTTTTTCAAGCTCCAACTTGTTTGAGAGCACCAACTCTCTGATTTCTCTATCACCCACTAGAAGGAAGCATCAACTCCCTAAATGTTCCAGCACCAACTGGATTTATACAAGCACCAACTTGCATACAAAAAACTCTGTGTTTTCCCGAGCACCACCTTTCCACCCTGTTTTCTAGCCACAACTAGATGGAAGCTTCAACTTCTAGTATTCAAGCACCAACTTGAATAACAGAGGACTACAGTCCTCCCTAGAACCACCCTACCTCCTTGATTATAAATACATGATTGAATAAACATCAACACATATATATCAATTTTTACCACTTCTTATCTATTCTTCAAATCTTCTCTGCTTCACTATTCTTCTACTCTGTTCATACTTGACTTGACTTGCTGTCTCTCTCTATCTAGTCTTTCTTTGTTCTTCTCATGCTCTTTGATATCTGCACATTTTTTTCTCTTCACCCCCCCCTTTTCTTTTTGTTTTGTTCAACTTCTGTTTCTCATTTCTGAGTTTGATCTCACGTTATGTATAGTGTGGTTTTTCCTTTTTCCCAATTCAACATATTTTTCACTCAGCAAAACCCACAGACGACCAGTCACTTCATGTCTATTTTATACACACAAACCTCTGTAGTTACAACTCAAATCTACCCTGGAAAAAACGCCTCAGCAACTAAATTGCCAATCATTAAAGAATCATGATTCAGTTCAGCTAACTGAATCATAACTGATCAATTAACTTTTGAAGAAAAACAATAACCTTTCGATCATATTCCTGATTAACTTGCACCGTTGAATTACAAGTGTTGTGTCTCACACTTATTCCATATGCCCACTGGTTGTGACCACAGGCCTAATCAAAATGCATTTCACATTTTGCATTTCGACAATCCTGTGTCGAAGGGTCTCGACACTCCAAGTTGTGATCCCCGAAACTCTAAAAATGAGCTTAGCTGGACTGGTTCCTTCCCTTCTCGTGACCATGTAACCACATGCTGTGACTACTCGCTAACCAAACGAGCACTTCATGATTCGCGACTTCGGGAATTCTGTGGTGAAGAGTCTTGACTCTTCATGTTGCGATCGTCGAAAAGGAGCTTAGCTCCGCTAGCTCTTTCCCCTCACGTGACCACCAACGGTGACCACAGGTTGCAACAAAAGGTGCTTCACGATTTTGCATTTTGTCTTCCTTTCCGTGAGTGTATTTGACTCCTCCAACTCCCAGTATCCAAAACTCTGAAATGGAGCCAGATCAACGTTCCACCATCTACGGTGATCGGACGAGTCTCCTTCGCCCCGGTACTTGAGCCTTTGGGACTTTGGGGAAGTGTTGAAGCTGAAACTCCCGAAACAAGAACTCATGAAGTGACGTCATTCTTGCGTCACTCAATGACATGTCAAGAGCCGAGTGGCTGCCACGTGTCACTGAGAATTATGATTTCCAGTGGCCTGAAAAGATGAATCAATTTGACACTTGTCCTTATATGCTTGTGCCATGTGTCCTTGCTGACATAAGTTGCCACCTGTCCTCGCTGACGCGGTCTGTCATGATCTACCTCCTAGATCTGATGGCCCAGATTTGTCTTCAATCCAACCACTGAGATTATATCGCGATTTCGCATATCGCGAGTTCGAGAGGTTAGGAGCCTCCTTCCTTTGACCTTTCAGTCAGTGAAAAAACAATCACTCGCCATGTGTCCTCTGCATCCAACGTTCCACACCATACCTCGATCCGATGGCCCAGATCATTTCAGGATATTGCATATCATGAGTTCAAGAGGTTAGAGCACCTCCTTCCTTTAAATTTCCCGATTTGCGAAATTTCGAAATGGAGTCTTTAATGGGCTCTGATCTTTCTCCACGTGTCCTCTTTGATAATGGACGATCCCCCTACTTTCGAGATTTTGTAGGCCTACTTCATCTTGCATGTAAATATCATGCTCCTTCTTATGGATCCAATGATGGTCGATCTTTGGGCCCTGATCAGACACTTGAGATATGTTCTCTTTTACTGTGCACTACTCCTATCTGAATTCAGATCTGACGGTCATCGAGGATTCTAAATGAGATCTAATGATCACTATTGCTCTTCTCAGTTGATATTTCCATTTCCATGCCATCATCGCTCTGTTGATCGTGCTGATCTTTTCCATCAATGACAAACACACATACTCCGCCTCTGTCCAAAAACATGCCAACATCAACAATTGCCAATTTTTAAACAAACTTCATCTTTTAGATCAAATTCTAAGTCTACTTCATCAACTCAATATGCAGAGGATCGATATTTTCATGATGAACAATATGAATATGTATTTACTACAATATGGGAGGTTGATTTAGTAACATCAATTGATACTCATAATATACTAAGAACTTCATTTGAAGATGATTGGATCTTGGACACATGAGCTACTCAACATATGACTTTTTGCAAGGATTTTTTTTTAAATTATTAGTATATATTCAACTAAATCTCATTTATTTATTTGATCATACAACTCATATTTCCCAAGGAAAAGGTTTAGTGGTGAAAATATTTCTCCCCAAAATTGGTGAGAAATTAATTTCCAATGTATGGTTTGTACCTACATTTAAGAAGAATTTGTTATCTTTGGTCTCAATTCGACAAGATGGACATCAAATCATCATGCAAGATGGCTTGGTAAAGATAAATTCGATAAAGGACAAATTGAAAACAATATTGACACAATATGAAGACAAGAAGATTGTAAGAATGAAAGGTAAATTTATCCTTAGAAAGCATGATTTTGGAGAAGCAATAAATTCTGAAAGTTCTTCTTTCAGATTATGGCATTTTTAGTTTGGTCACTTAAACTTTGAGATATTACTTAAGCTTAAGTCCCAAGATTTGGTAAAGGGTTTGAAATTCTTTAAGAGATAAAATACTAAATGTGAAGCTTGCATTTTTGGCAAGCAAAAGTGAAAATATTTTCCAACAAGCTCATGGTGAGCAAGAAAGTATTCGCAGTTGATTCACAATGATATATGTGATCCCAGTGGAAACTTCTTTAGGTGGATGTCAACATTTTATACTTTTCATTGATGACTATGCTAGAATGACCTAGGTGTATTTTTTAAGGCAAAGCTTGAAGCTTTTGAAAAGTTTACAATTTTTTGACACGGTTGAAAATGCAACTAAAAAAAAAGTGCATCTTTGAGAACATACAATGGAGGAGAATTCACTTCCACTAAATTCAATGATTATTGGAGTGACAATGAAATTAAGAGGAAACTAACAAATTTGTATAGCCACGGTAAAATTGAGTTACTGACAAGATGAAGAGAACTATCATGGACATGGAAAGATCTGTGTTGCAGTTCAAAAGGTTGAGCAACAAATATTGGGTTGAAGCAGTCCATATTGTCATTGATCTAAGCAATCAATCTCCTACACCAACTTTATATGGATAAACTCTTTATGAATCTTGGTATGGTTTTAAACCTAAGGAAAACCATCTTAGAGTTTTTGGTTCAACATGTTATGCCTTAGTTCATAAGGAAAGAATAACTAAGTTGGAAAATCGAAAGGGTATCAGTTACTCTCAGATGGTAAATTCATTATCAACAAAGATGTATTTTTTTTATGAAACTGAAAGCAAAATTTTTGATGAGATTAATCATCTCCTTTGTCATTTAGAGAAGAAACACACTAAGGGTAAAGGACAATTGAAAAAGAAACCAAGGAAACTATTTTGGTTTGAAAAAGACATTGTTTCTTTAGAAAACAATTCTCCATCAAGTGGTTCTTCTGATATCTATTAATTCGATAACAAAATTTATCCTATACAAGATTCTTCTCCATCTTAAAATACTTATCAAGAAAAATCAATTGAAGAAACTTCAACAGAAGAAGATCAACATCATAGGCCAAAGTGGGCCACACAAATTTTTAAGGACATGGACCCCAGTGAAAAAAACAAAATAGGAATTAGGAGTTCCTCTATATCACAAGATAATATTTCATTATTAGCTCACACTTCCACTGAACCTACTACTTTTGCTGAAATAATTGAGCATTAATAACGACAACATGAAATTATTAATGAATATGATTTAGTACTTGCGAATGGGACTTGGAACTTAGTTGATTATCCACCTGATGTTAAATCCATATGTTGCAAATGGGTTTATCCAATAAAGTAAAAGACCAATGGTAAAATTGACAAGTACAAAGCAAGACTCGTGGCTAAGGGTTTTTCTCAACAGGAAGGGATTCATTATGATGAAACTTTTGCTCCAACAACTAAATGGAACACAATCATAATGGTTATCAATTTGGTTTCTCAACATGGTTGAAAATTACATCAAATGGATGTCAAAAGTTCCTTCATAAATGGTGATATGAAAGAAGAAGTCTTCATGACTCAACCAAAAGGTTTGGAGTTAAAGAACAAGAACATAAAGTCTGCAAACTAGTAAAGACTTTATATGGCTTGAAACAAGCTCCTCGAGCTTGGTATGCAAAAATAGATGATTGCCTATGAAAGGTGGGTTTTCAACGAAGTGAATTAGACGATACTTTGTGCTTTCAAAATGTAAAATAAGAACTTGATGATACTTGTACTCTATGTTATTTTTACCAAGTCTCTTGGTAGAATAAAGTTCACTAAGTTTATAATGAACTTGTTATTTGTAAAAATGAACTTTTGAATTAAAGTGGGGGATGTTAGCCTCATAATCCTAAAGTTCAAGAAGACCAAGTATTTTCCTAGATTAAATGCTTTAGAAATTAGAATATTTTAGAAACTTTTGTCAAGAGGAGATGTAGCTTAATATGTAAAGGACACCTATCATACTCATGTGATTATATGATTGGTTGTTCTCCTACGATTGAACTTAGAGTTGGGAAATATAAACTAGCTATTTTTCGTGTGAGGTTCTAGACTTTTAGTCCTCACTTCTCTTTGTAACTTTTTTTTCATTATTAATAAGATTATGTGTTTGAGGACACCTCTTCTCAATATTTTCAAATTTGGCAGTGGTACAATTGTCCATAATGAAATTTTTGACATAGTCACGAGGGAGTGGTCAAAAGAATACCACAAAAAATGAGCAAAAATAAGTAGTGGTAGTAAGCAAAGAGCATTACAACATTTATGTAGAAGGTTCCCAAATTTATGATTTAATGATAAATGGGTCCTCCTAGATTCCATGAAACTATCAAGAGGATAAGAGACCATGTCAGGTGAAATATGTTCAAATTAGTTTTCTATGTACCCACACATGTTTATAGTCCTTCACATTTTATATTTCATTATGTGTCATTATTGAATTTTATAGATGACTTCATTTTCTATGGTTTTGAACAAGTTTAGTAGGAACATCACATATCTTGCTAAGCAAGGCATATACTATAAAAAAGATCAGTTGATATTGATAAATCTGTATTAAAAAAAAAAAATCCTAAACAATTTCAAAGAAACTAAGAAAATTGTTGAAGAGACACAAGCACAAGGAGTGGACCTTGAGACACCACAACAAAAATCCACAAAGATAATAAATAATATATGCTTGAGGTTATTGATTTTGATATTCTTTCGATTATTTAATTTGATATTTTTTAACTTGTTATATTTAACTGATGTAATCTTATAATACCATTGACCTACTTTTATGGTCATTTGTTGGACATTGACAAACTTAATTGATCTTATATTTTCTTATGTACAAGCACAAATGGATGCAAATAAATCCGTTTTTATCCAAAATACGAGCTAAACATAAAATTAAAAGTCTCTTCAAGCCTCACAAAACCTTAAAACAATTATTTAGAAACATCAAAGATAAATTTGATCCATTTCTCTCTTAATGTGTCTATAAAATTCCCTATTATTGTGACAAATCTTATATTGGTAAAACTACCAAGGTCTATATGTCCAAATTCACCTCAAGGAACATATCACTAACACCTTTCATAACCGCATTTCCAAATCTACTATCGTCGAGCTTTCTCATAAATCTAAAAATTATTTTTCTTTTAACATACTAAAATCTTAGCATCTACCCCCCATTAATCACATTATTATAAAAAACCCATACAAATTGATAAAATCCTAATGATTTTAATCAAGAAGATGGTTATACCTTAACCAATCTTGGAAGCACATTATCCACCAACTTTGTCTTTTGTTCTATTTTATTGTGATATTTTTTATTATTTCTCCTTTCCTAGTTCTCTTTTTACTCACATTCTTA
>JZKD02S1674957.1:92305-125333 GCA_000966675.3 Picea glauca
TTGTTTTTAAAAAGAACTTCTTGCATCTTGTTGAGAAAGTAGAGACATTGTAATATGGCATTACCATATTACAATGTAATATGGTAATACCATATCTCGTGTATTTTTTTTTAAACTTAATGAACACGTCACAATATCGATGATAGTTCGTCAGAAGCCAATTTTTATTTTGAACAACTGTGGAAATAGAGACGAAAGTTGGTCGCAATTTTCCACAGTTTTTCGTCGCACATACAATATCTACGTCATAAGTTTGGTCTTGCCATAAATTTTCGTCGCTATTGCCACACTTTTTCATTGCAATTTGCCACAGTTTTGCATCACACATACAACATCTGCGTCGTAAGTTTTTGTCTTGGCATAAATTTTCGTCTCTATTGCCATGCTTTTGTGTCGCAATTTGCCACAGTTTTGCATCACACATACAACATCTACGTCGTAAGTTTTTGTCTTGGCATAAATTTTCGTCGCTATTGCCACTCTTTTTCGTTGCAATTTTCCACAATTTTGCGTCGCACATACAACATCTGCATCGTAAGTTTTTTTCTTAGCATAAATTTTCGTCGCTATTTCCACGCTTTTGCATCGCAACTTTCCACAATTTTTTTTACATTGTGATGACACGTGGAGAGCTAATTTCGTCGTTGTTTCCACGAACACCTGGTTCATGGATACAGTGACGAAAAAAAGTCTTGGCTTTCATGGAAATTGTGAGAGATAAGTGTGGCAATAGAAACGAAAAACCGTCACAAATTTGGTCATATGTACTAGTGAATCGTGATCAAACAATTTTCAATTTCTGTTGTTAGGTTAAAGAATAATTTTTAGCCAATTTTTTTAATCTTGGCTAAAATAGTTAGGTAGAAGAATAAATTAATCCAATTGTTTAAGCTGGATTAATTAGTTAGAGATATAGGATAGAATATAGGTTAGATGAATTTTCCCTTCAGAGAAAATCAAGCAGGGTCTGCACATTAAAATAAACCCTAGGTTGATGAAATAAATTAGATTAGTATAGGAAAAATAAATGAGAATTTAAAGGTTTCAAAAAGAAAACATTTTTCTTTATGGCACATGTGTTTTAACCAAAGTTGACAAGACATTTTGTCTTGTAGCACATATTTTTCGTGCATATCCTCCCCGGTGGTATCATCCTTTTCCCGATCGACGACCCTCAATTTATTTCGCCCCCCCCCCCNGGACCTACCTACTTTTATCGGCGGAGGGGGGGTACGAAAAGTGGTTTTCCCCACTCCGGCGCCACATAACACGACATTCCCTTAGTGTTTCACACCCCCCCTTCGATTACCACATACCGTCGACCCCCTCTCCTAAATCCACTAACTAAATCTCAATATTGTTCACCTTTCCCGCCTCTACTTTCCCTCTCCCTACACGACACATGTCCCCACACCTCCTATGCGTTAGCCAATTAATTCCTCCCTTGTGACCATTAGTTTTCCCATAACAGTCCCACGCCCTAACGAATATCCCTGTGCATATAAAAAAACCATTTTTTCACCCTCGTTACATTGTTTGCTAACTAAGAACCTGTGAATACCGCATCTATCTAGTTGTCAGACTACCATCCCCATCTCTCACCTTCAACAAGTGAGCTATTTTCCTGGTAATTATAATGTTGCCAATCCTTTCTACTATTAATTTGTCAATTATGGCTCACAAAGGCAAGTTTGTTGACACCTCTGAAAATCCAATGGGTCCCCCTCCAATCAAACTTGACCACATTCCTCTGGAAGACAGACACTATAAAGTTGCAGAGCCTAAGTGTGAATTCAATTTATTCCAATTACATTGTTGGTTGAAAGATATTTTTCTTGACCAGAGTGACGAAATTGGACTTTGGGACTCCAATTTTCCCCTCTACATGTTTCCCCAAACCTATCATTTCCTTGAATTCGTCCTTAAATGCCAAGCTAGGTATCTGCCAAGCCAAAGAGCCATTGCCTCTCCCACTGATGAAATTTTGTTTACAATTACCCCTAATACCATTGACCAAATGTTGCAGATCCCTCAAAATGACTCCACCACCCCTTTCTCTGTCGAAGCCCTAAATGAATTATATCAGAAATTGACTTTTCCTCAGAGAGCCCAAATTTTTTAAATTTTCCTCCCTGAAGATGCCCAACTGCCTAAGAAAAATCCACCATACCCCTCTTCTATTTTCCCATAGAAGGATAACCAAATTATCTCCATGCTCTCATGTCTATTAGGTTATTATTCTGATGACTAGGTAGATGAACCTATTTTAAGTTTTCCGTCCATTTTCTCTACAAAAGAAAAGGTTTCTATCAAGTTCAATTTCAGTCAATTCTTAGCTGACAACATTCATGAACAATTTATTAAGTTTCCAACTTAAGGAATGTTCAAGTATTCTTCAATTCTGGTTTATATGTTCATATTTTATCAAGCAGACATGTTCCCTTTCGTACTCTAGAAGCTAAATGAACAAGGAAGCCCATAGTCAGTCATATTTTGGACTTCATTGGTGAGAAAGAACTCGGCAGAGTACAGTTTCAAAGATTTCATTGATCAGTTCATCTATCCAGCTACTTGTTTACTGAGCAGCAGTACAGAACCCAGGGTTAGTGAAGAAATTCAGAAGGTTTTACATCTAACTGATTAGGCCAAGACAGGTGATTGGTATTTATACCAGAATTATACATAAATAAGGGTGTATGGATGTGAGTTGCCACCATAGAGGTTTTCTAAATACCTCTCAATGAGGATTTGTTCATTGTAGTACATAAGACAAATGATAAATTCATATGAAATTCACTTTGTAGCAACCAAGAAGAAATCTCAGTTCAGAATTAAAACTCAGATTGGACCATTTGTTTGCAACAACAGATCAATAGGTGAAGAAGCAAACATCCTCTTAAGATATATGAAGTTTCCTCTAAGCTTCACTTGGTCATATGACCCATTTGGCATTATTTCTGAGTTGGGGACCAAACAAAATACCACTCACTATGTGCATACACAAAGACCAGACATTGAAAAATACATGAACCAAGCTCAGTGGGAAGAGAACACCTTGCAAGAAGAAGAAGAAGAAAAACCTTTGTCTATGACCACTTCACAGAACATCACACCTCATAGACAAGAAGAGAAAATATTTAGGAATGAATACTCTCCTTCATTCACAAAGGTCTCAGCATATGATTTTCAAGTATATAGGAAGAGGACTAAAACCATTCCTACAACAAGTTTTCTTAAAGAGGGAGAAATACAGTCTACAATAGTCTTGGAAGGGCCACACTCTTCTGCACAGTCAGATAGTTTGTTTGTAGGATCTCCATCATCGCCATCTTCACAAATAAATCCAGACACAACTCTAAAAACTAAATCAATTCATGGAGAAAAGGAGTCAAATATTTTTTATAAGTATAAGGAAATTAAGCAAAAGAATGAACTTCTCAACAACAATACTTATACTCAATTTTGGAAACAGACTTTTACTGCTCAACACAAACTTTTGTCATCTTTTGACACAGATAAGTGAAGAATGCAAATGGAATTTTTACAGGCACAAGTCCCCTATCCAAAGACAACAACTGATTACAAGAAGACTTCTTTTGAATTTTATATAAAGGATGTCCATCTTGTTGATCAGATAGATATGCACAGACAGACAGGGGAGATGATTTTTTCAACCCGGAAAAACACTTCAATGACAGCTTCCAAATTACAGGTATCACTGACTAATATCCAGTCTCAATTAAAGATTGAAAAGATCTCTTCTTTGGCCAAGGATAAGAAGATAAACTCATTAGAAGAATTAGTTCTCAAGATTGGATATGGCCCATTTAATGTCAAAGCAACGGAAGAGTTGATAAAGAAGAAGAATGCTAATATAGCATCACTTAGGAAAAAATTGAAACTTCTAGCAACAGAGGATTCACAAACTAAAGAGGTAGTTGAGACAGAAAGCCAAAAAGAACAAATGCTTAAAGTGATTATGGAGAAAAATGCACAGATTAGGGAAATGGATGCAGAGATGGACAAAATGATAAAGGAAAAATAGAAAAATGCATAGTTGGCCATGGTTCCACTAGATGCACTACCCCTAATAGGGATAAGAACAACAAAATTTTCTACATCAACATCAACCCCAACACAAACTTTAGATGCCTCAGATAAATTGGTGAAATATATGGAGAACATGTCCATACAAGGAGTAAAAATCAAAAATTTATAGGAAGATGTAAAGTCATTATAGGAATAGAGAGAAAGTGTCTAGACTTGTCATCAGGAAGAGATACATAAATCTCAGAGGCTCAACCAACGACTACAACAATTAGGAAAAGAAACATCCATGGCTAATACCCTATCCCAAGCTAAGGAAAATATATGGATAGACATCAATAAATCCATGACAGAGATTTGGCCTTCTAAACAAATCATCTTTGAGCAGCATGAGTTAATTTAGAAAGATAAAGGAGCCATTGAAATAATTAAGGAAGAACTGGGAGAAAATCCAATAGAATCAACAGATCTCATCAAGTTTCTAAATTCAAAAAACAAACAAGAGTTAGAGGAGCTAGAGATATGAGACAGAACTGAAACTATCCTAGAAATAAAAAAGGTTCTAACTAAGAAAGGCCTCATGTTACAATTGGCAGAAAAATCTTAGTTTATGGACATAGGTGTGCAGAGGTTCTTAAACAAGATTGAGGTGCTAAACAAGAAAGGACTACCTGTTTTATTAGTGTTAAATGACAAGTTAATCAGCTTGCATGATTACAACTAGAAATTAAAGATAATGGAAAAAGATAATTCAAAATTTGTAGGCATACAAGGAAACATCACTGGGAAAGAATTCCTAGAAACATTGCAGTTTGATTTGAACATTCAACATGAAATCAAACACATTTTCATTACCAAACCCACTTTTTCTAAATACACAGAGATGGATGAAATTTACAGAAAAAATACTCAAAATATCAATCCCAAGTAAAAACAGGTGGGACAAACTGTGCGAGTTACTTGAGTAAATATGAGTTTGATTTTTTAGCCAGCAAGGACCAACAACTAAGAAGAAGTCAAAGAGAAAAATTATCAACAACTTCCATCAAATCAACACCAGAAATCTGAGCAGATCTAAATATTCCTATATTTTTGTAATTAGAGATACAATTAGTTTAGATATTCCTAAAATATATCATGATCATTTATGACAAGATCTTTTTTAAATAAATGTATAATACTTCTCATTTCTAAGTATTCAAGGTTGATTTTTGCATCCAAGAAAGCTATTTTGTATTTTCAAGCAAATTGTGCAGTAATAAAAAAGGTCTCTTTCACAGGATTCTTGTGTCAAACTGTTGTTTAAGTGCATCTATCTTCGTTTATGTTTTCCTTTCTCTGTTATCATTTTATGTGTTTCTAATCCTAATTATACAAAATAAGGTTAATGAACATAATTTATTTTAATATACTATGTTTCTGGCTTTGAATAATTTATATGTTTTCAACTGAAATTAAGTAAATAGAATTCTTAACTGCTCTTTTACTTGATTGAATTCCTCTCATTTCTTCCCATTCACTTCATTCAAATTTACCAGATCCAAACAGTTTAAATACCTTTCCCTATGAAGAAACCTTTTGACGCAGACCCCCACCTACTCTCCCTCGGGGTTGCTCGACCTCCCGGTCAAGAATCAATAAATATTCAAGCTATATTATATCCTAGAGACTCTACTGCACTCCATATCAATCAAACACATGCCCTGTTATCATCCTCAAGGTTTTCACGGTCACGATATGATCGTTACCAATTTTCCCGTCGATCGACGGTTCACAGAAATTGCGGGCTGCCAACGTGCTCGCTCTTTATCGAAGTGTTATGTCTCTGCAATCAGAAAAGTGCTCACTCAATCTTGATTGAATCGTGGTCATTGATTCCATGTCCCGACAAGATCAATGACATTGGTAAATAATGGGCTGCGAACTAGCACGTCTGCTAATTTTTCCTCCTCTCCCCGCAATTATTCCTCACCATCGATTCTTCGTTATCAGATCAACAATTATCCATCGGTCTTATCTTCTTATCACCCTATTCCAAATTTCACACTGGTAGTTTCTAGATCCTTCCTCTCCTGTGACCTTGGGTTGTGACCCAGGGGTTAATCTCCTGGTGCTTCGCAACTTCGGAACCTTCAGCCAGGGCCAGATCAATGGTCCTCGTCCTCCTTTACGATCAACGATCAAGATCCACTTCAGGACTCCATGCTTCGGGAGTTTGGAACTTTCAACCTCTGCCTTCCCCTGGAGTATTACATACCCGAAGTTCTAGATCAAGCGTCGCGCGTCCACCTCAAATCAACAGATCTAGTCCACTTCGGGACTTCGGCCTTCGGAAGTCTCAACTTTCCCCGCTTTCTTCCTCCCGAAGTGCATGATCTGTTGACATGTACCTCCCACAGATCAACATCCACAAGCCTCTTCGGCTATTTGGGCTTCAGGAGTTTCAACTCTCCACCTTCACTTTCTCCCGGAGCACTTCCACCTGAAGATGACGAATTCCCACCACGTGTCCTTTTGGATGATGGACAGTCCCTGGCTTCTTCAGGACTTCGACGAAGCCTTGCTCCTATGTGAATGCAGAGACTTAAAACTCGTGCACTTTTCCTATATCCAACGATCTGGAATGATCCCACTCCCTCCTAGATGGATCTTATTTGGTGACTCGTGAAACCTTCAGAGATTCACTCGCTTTGAAGATTTCTCCCTGCTATCTCTCCTAAGATTTATCTCTCGGACCCTTTGACTACTCAGAGGGCTCACTCTGACACTTATTCAAACTTCAAATATGTGCACGCCTTGCAACAGATTCCTACGCAAGACTAAACTTCTTTCGAGCGACTGTGCACACCTTGCAACAGTCCCTTTTCACTCCTTGCAAATGAAAGTTTCACGCTATTTATTTTGATCTTCTGATCCAAAACAGACTCTGTCAATGCACTCTTTGAGGACTATATGCACACCTTGCATGAACTCAAAGAAGAGAAACAATTGAAGCTTATTCAAATGCTTCACAATATCATATGCTTAATAACATAACTCATTCATTCATGGAAACAAAAAATAACATAGAATTGTCAACAATAGAAACACCTTGTATTGGATCAATTTTCCTCTGTTATATTCATTCAAAGGTAAATGGCTACAACTATGATAAAAAAATACTAAAAATTTTGTAACAACTAAATCACATAAATCTCCTACTAATTTTCAACAGCCTCATTCGAGCATACAACACCTCTATTTATGCCAGAGGGCTCCTAGGGTTCCCTCCGACTACTCCTCTTCTCGAAAAAAAACTAACTACTACTTAAGTTCTGTTACAGTAAAGTATAGGAGTGAAACTCCCAGATCTGAAGCGATTGATCTTCTTTAGTTTTCAATTAGTTCAAAAACATTGACAAGAAATTCCAACATTTAAGATTCCAAAATAATTCAAAAGGCGTGTTATGGCATTGATTTGTCCCTCCACGTGTGCTTGTTGGAGATGCTCCTGCATCATACTCCCCTGGACAAAAATTCATGGACTCCTATGGATGAGCTCCTACACTGACTTTCCATGCTTCTGGATATTGGCTTCATTTTCCCAACTGGCATCTTCTATTGGGTGTCCCTTCCACTTGACCAAATATTCAAAATAGGTCTTCCTCCTAGTCTTCTTGCCAATCCTCTTATCAACGATATTCTCCATCTATGGATTTTCTACTACATGCATATTCTTCTCCCACTGAATCTTATCTTGATCTTTTGATCTCTCTATGCCATATTCCATGTAAGGATACATGTCTGAAACATTGAATATGAGTGATATTCCCACATACTCTGGTAGCTCTATCTCATAATAATTGTTACCAAATTTTCTTAGGATCTTGCATGGTCCAATCTTCTTCATATTCAACTTGTTATATGTTCCCCTTGGGAACCTTTCTTTCTTGAGATGTGCCAGAACCTGATCTCCTACTTCAAATTGAATCTCTTTGTGATGTTGATCAAATTTGTGCGTGTATTCTTGGCGAGAGCTCTGCAACTGCTCTATGATCTGGCTATGGAGCTTTTTCATTTCTGCAGCAAAATCTTATGCTCTGACACTTCTGAACTCACTATGTTCTAAGTCTCTCAACTTAGATACTCCTCTTGGATGCATTCCATACAGTATTTGGAATGGGCTCTTTCCAGTGCTCCTGTTTTGTGAGTCATTGTGTGAAAATTTGGCTTGTGGTAGCATCTGATCCCACTGACTATGATGCTCAGCGACCAGACTCCTCAATAAGTTTCCCAAACTTCTGTTCACCGCCTCAATCTATCCATCTGTCTGAGGGTGATAAGATGAGCTGAAGGAAAAATCTGTCCCCAACTTCTTCCACAATGTTCTCTAGAAATGACCAAAGAATTTGGTGTCTTTGTCTGAGACAATGCTTTTGGGTAAAATCCATGAAGTCAAACAACTTCCTTGAAAAATAAATTTGCAACATGTGTTGCATCACTAGTCTTATGGCATGGGATAAAGTGTGTCATTTTTTAAAATCTATCCACCACCACAAATATGGAATCACATCCTCTTTGTGTTATTTGGAGTCCCAATAAAAAATCCATTCTTATTGCATCGCAAGGCTTCTTTGGTATTGGCAATGGTTGATACAATCCAATGTTTTGTCTTTTTCCTTTTGCATGTTGGCAGATTCTACATCTGTTTACAAAATTTATTACTTTGGTCCTCATACCTAGCCAATAATATGAATTTCTCAACTGTGCAAATGTCTTATCATGGCTGAAATGTCCAGCCAATCCTCCACTATGATTTTCCTTCAAAAGGTTATCCCTCATTGAGCATTTTGGCATGCACAAATAATTTCCCTTGAACAATAATCCCTCTTAAACTAGATACTTTGTCCACTGGCTTCTATCTCTCGGCACAATATTTTCACTTGCTTCGTATGCTTCCTTGAAATCTAGATCATCACTGTACATTTCCTTAAGGTGTTCAAACCCTAAGGTATTCACATGAAACTCCCGTAGAATCAAACATCTCCTGCTTAATGCATTATCAACTTTGTTAGCATTTCCAGAAATATGTTTTATGAAAAAAGTAAAATTAAGCATAAAATCATTCCACTTTGCATGTCTTTGATTCAATTTTTCCTGTCTGGTTATGAATTGTAAAGCTTGGTTGTCACTATTCAAGACAAATTCCTTTGGAACAAGGTAGTGCCTCCATTTCTTCAAGGCTTGAATTATGGCATAAAACTCTTTATCATATGTGGAGTACTTTCTCTTAGTCTCATTCAGCTTCTCACTGAAATGTGCAACATGCCTATTATCTTGGCTCAAAACTACTCCACTTAAACAATCCATTAAGTCATCCATTCTTGGCAAAGGAAATCTATACCTGATGGTGATATTTTTTATGGCTCTCGAGTCTGTACACATTATCCATCCTCCATCCTTCTTTGGGCTCAACACAGTTGGTATTGCGCATGGACTCAAGCTTTCTCTGAACAAACCCTTGTCTAATAAATCATGGACTTGTTTCCTTACCTCCTCATTCTCTTGAGGTGTCAATCTGTACGCTGCTTTGTTTGGCAGACTTTCTCCTGGTATCAAATCAATATCATGGATGATACTTCTGATGGGTGGAAATGAGTTAGGCAACTCATCCACTACCATGTCAGCAAAATTGTCCAACAGTTCATGAACTTCTTCATGAGAATCATCCATAGAAGTTCTTGTAAGGACAACTCTGGGTTTCCTCACCACAAAAAACTACATCTCCTATTTCTTCTTGACCTCACTCAAAATTTCCTTCCCACTCATGAGAAGTATGCTTGTGTTGGCATCGTCCTTTACTTTATTCTCTTCTATTGGCAGCAACATGTTTGTTCTACCATTCTTTTCCAAAGTGTAAGTATATCTTCTCCCATCATGAATGACATTCCTGTCAAACTGCCATGGTCTTCCCAACACAACATGACATACATCCATGGGAATTACATCACACAAAATCTCATCTCTATATCCTCCTATTTTAAATTCAACAAGGAATTGTTTAGTTACCATTACTTGGTGTCCTTTTTGCAACCATGAGACCTTATATGGATTTGGATGTGCAATTGTCTCCAGCTCCAATTTCTCCACCATCTCTGTGGATACTAGTTTGTTAGTGCTCCCACTATCAATTATCACCTTGCATACTATGTCTTTAGTCTTGCAAGGTGTCCTGAATAAACTGTTCCTCTGTACTGGTTTTTCAACTTATGGTTCTGGCTTCAAGAGAACCTTCCTCAGCATCAAACATCTTCCATATTCTACTCCTTCTACCTCAAAATTCATCTTCTCAGCTTCATAAATGTGAGCTTCACCTCCTTCTTTCTTTTTCTCGGGACATTTCCAAGACATGTGTCCTATATTTCCACAGGCATAACATCTTATCTCTTCTCCTCTGCTTCTTCCTCTTCCTTTAGAAGAACTTCTTCCACCACTTGGTCTCCCTCAGGAACTTCCTCCTCTTTCTGAGTGATTGTGTGGTTTCTCAGTCTCATTCTTGGTTTTATATGCCTTGTCATGGTCTACTCCCTTACCTTTGTTTGGGATTCTTCCTCTCCTTCGTTGACTCTTTTTTTTGGCCAACTTCACCTCTGACTTCAGAGAAATCTAATAAGCATCCTCTATTGTCCTTACTGACATCATGTTGATCTCATCCTGGATTTCATATCTCAAGCCATTTATATATATGGAAAAAATTTCTTCATCTTTCTCTCTTTGTCCAATCCTGATATTCATCTTGTAGAACTCCTCTATGTACTCTTTCACTGTCATACCCTTCTGTATCAAGTTCTGCAACTTCCTTAACAGATTTATCTGATAATATTTGGGTATGAATTTAGCCTTCAGCTTGGCTACCATTCTGTCCAAAAAATTTATCGTATGTTTGCCTTTGCTTCTCCTCTTATCCTGCAGTTCATCCCACCATAGTATTGCATGTCCCTTCAACCTGGTAACAGCATGATGCAATGTCCCACCTCAGCAGGGTCTGCTAACCTCTCAGTCTCTGGATCGTTCAATTCTACAAGCTGGAGCAGCTCTTTGATTCCCTGCTGGAATCCCATGAATAAATACACAAGTCCCTTTATGAAACACTCCCTGTGTGACTAAACACCAAGCGCAAGCCTCACCTCCACACGACCACGGGTTGTGGTTGCACGCCTACAAAAAAGGCGTTTCACAATTTCGTGTTGTGGGTCTTTTCATGTGAATCATCCTGATTCTCCCGACCTCCAAAACCATGACAAGGGCTTAACGGATATTATCTCCTTTCCTTACCTCCATTCATGTGACCACGTGCTTGAATAAAATGTGCGTCGCAATTTCGCGTTTCGCAACTCTGAGAGTCTCCTTACCTTCATTCTCTCGATATCTAAAATTGCAATGGTGCTACATCAATTGTCCCCAATAGCTCTCCATCCAATGGCTATGATCAAGTCGCGATTTTGCGTTTCGTGAGTTTTTGCAACTCTTACCTCCATCTTCCCAAGTCATGAATCAATGAAACGTTGATATGTCACCACGAGTCCTACCTCAATGAACGATCATTATCATTTCGCGAATTTGGATTTTGTGAATTCTCACGACTCCACCCTTTGACCTTTCCACTCTGCGAATCAACAAAATGTTGATCTCTTGCCATGTGTCCCCCTTCAACAGATGGTCCTGATGATTTCAAGATTTCGGGTTTCAGGATTTCGCGAACTTCACCCTACTTCTTCCAAATCCTTTGGTTTCGCGAAATTATGATAACTCCTCACAGCTAACTAGTGCGCTACTTCTTCGAGATCTAACGAATTGAAATATTTCAACTCCTCCTGGATGAATCTTAACCCTCAATCTTCTTGTGTACTTTCCAAGGATTAAGGTGCGTTCACCTTACTTGGATCCAACGGTTGTTGGTCCTTCACGCCTAGATCTGACAAACAAGATCTGTTCTCCCCTTGTGCGTGTTCCTCCTATCTGGACTCTAATATGATGACCTAGATTTCTCCCTGCAGCCGATCTGACAGTTGTTTTCGCTCCTCCTCCTGATCTTCTTTGTTCTCCTGGACTTAGAAGAATTTTCTAAGTGACAAATATTTCAATATTTGATCCCTCTGCGAGCTCGGTGACTTTGGGTCTCGTCTTCATTTATGGAACCGCTATCTCTTCTTAGCTTTGTTTTCTTTGAAACCTCGAAGTACTACTCAAACTTTATAATGATTGGAAGGATCCTTGAATGTTGTTGTGCTATCCTTCCTAAGCTTCTGTGTGGCTTGGACCTCGAAATGTCTCAGCCTGTTGCTCCTTTCTATTGGAACTCTATGTGCAAATACACTACTCCTCCTGAGATTTTGTTAATGCTTGAATCTCTAAGGGACTCGACCCTTGTCTTACCCTTCAAAGGGAAAGTTGGTGCCTTCCTGGCAACCTCCTTCTCAAGCACCCCTTGTTGAGCCTACATATTATTCAACAACTATGTAAGTGTCTTCCTCCAACACTTCTCTTATCCCTGAACTCAAAACAGATTTCCTTCGTGCACTCCTTGCACTCGCTCGATGCCCCACTGGTAGATTTCTACAGAACCCCCGACAATTATGTTTATTTGTGTCTTCCTCTACACAGTATCACCTCCGAGGTCTCTAGTAACCTTGAGGCTTCTCTCTTGAGTTCGTGAATCCTTCTGGTGTGCCCTCCTGGCATGTTTTTTCCTAAACTCGATTCAAGATTTAGATGTGCACTCCTTGCACCGGCTACAAAGTTTCCAATACTTCATTGTGCACTCCTTGCACAACCTAAAGAAACCAAAAACAATCCCATCAAACTCACATATAGAGAATTATATCTATCCCTACAAATGAAAACTTAACATGCATCTACAACATCCATTCATAAGCACAAATGACATTCATAAACACATGAACACATATAGAAGGTTCATATGTAGGAAAAACTTATTTCTCTCTATTAAAATGAATGTCTGATTACAATATGTGCAGGCTAGACTGTAACATAGTCTCAGCTCTCTCAAGCAAACTATTCTATCTCCTCTTCAACAATATTATTCCAGCCGACTCATTTGGGCAAGCCATGCATCTACCTATACAAGAGGTCCTCTAGGGTTCCCTATGACTACCTATCCTATTGAAGTAACAACTAACAACTACTCAAGATCCATTACATTAAAGTTTGGGAGTGAAACTCCTAGATCTCTTGCGATCATTCATTTTCCAATCGTTTCTCTCTTATCCAATCATCTGTTCAAAACAGATCTACAGAAAAACATCAGTTTGTAGATTCCTTTTTAAATTAGAAAGGTGCACTATGGCACTGAGTTATCCTTTCTTGTGCGCTATGGCACTGAGTCATCCTTCCATGTGGGCTTGTTGATGATTCTCCTGCATCATACTCCATGGCTGGGAAAAACATGAGCTCCTGCTCATGGCTCCTTCTGCCATGTTGACAAGATCCTCCAGGGTCCCATACTTTCTCTTGGATCTATTCATCTGCTCCTTTTCCTTGCTGTCTCTTTCTCCCTGCTGCTCCCACAGGTTTTCTTATGTTCTGTCCTTCTCTATTGACAAATTCCCTTGACGATTTCACCATCATTTTTATGATCTCCTCAATTACCTCATCCAACTCCTATGTTGGTTGTCTTTCCTTCTACAGTATGTTCTGTTGCATCTTCTCTCCACAAATTTCCAACCTGACTTGTTGGATAAGATGCTTTTGCATATTTACCCTTCTCTCCAGGGCCTCCATATATTCAAACAGATCAACAAGATCTATGATTTCTGCCTCCTCTTATGCAGGCTCCAATGCTACAGTTATCTCCCTTTCAGATTCCTGGCTGAAAATTTCGAGCAATTTTGTTGAGTGCCCTTCTCCTGAAATCTACATGACTTTCTCCTCGCATCCATCCCATGGGTTTGGATCGTTATCCCCCAGCATATTCATCTCTTTCTCCCATTGAGTGATAAATTCATCTGAATTCTCCTCTTTTTCTGTTGGGGCAAACATCAGTATCTGCTCCTTCTCGTCATCTTTGACAATCCTTGTTGGCTCAAGTCCAACTTCTTCCAGCTGCTCCTGGGGCTTGTATGCTCCTTTATATGCCTCCAACTTAGCTTGTTGGATGTGCAATATTTGCACCATGACCCTTCTCTCTAGGGATTCCAATTCCTCATACAGACCAACAAGGTCCATGATGTCTTCTTCTCTTTCTGATGCAGGCTCCAATGTTGCAGTCATCTATGTTTCAGCTTCCTGGCTGAAAATTTTGAGCCATTCTTCTGAATTCTCCTCTCCTTCTGTTGGCGTAGACATCAGTGTCTGCTCCATTTATTTCTCTTCTCCTTGGGAATCTTACGATATCTTCTCCTTCATCATGACAGTCATTGTTGTCTGTCCTTCTTCTATTGTTGCATCTGCAACACATGCTCTGGCCTCAACTGGGCTATTTGGTAGGAATATTCGGATTCCCCTAATAATTAGAATTCTCCTCTGATCCTCCTCCTGGATGGTGAGAGTTTCTAACTTCCCATCATATTCATTCACATGGTCTGCAAACCCACATGAATCTTCACCCATCAACACTCCTTGCTGACATGAACTCTCAACAGAGTCTGTGAGACTCTCAGACAGTCTCATCACTTTCCCCTTGCCCACCTGGAAATTTGGGACTTCTCTTCTTCCCACCTGGCAGTCTATGAGATCAACCGATTCCATCTCATTTCCCACCTAGAAATTTGAACTTTCATCACTTCTCCTCTGGCAGTACACGAGAGCTTCCTCCGATCTCTTTCTATTGCCCACCTGGAAACTTGAAAGTCCATTTCTGCCCACTTAGCAATTTGTGAGATCTTCTGATAATCTCATATCGTTTCCCACATGACAACTTGAAAGTCCATTTTTTCCCACCGGGCAGTTTGTGAGATCTTATGATAATCTCATATCGTTTCCCACCTGGCAATATGAATTTCCACTGCTGTCCTCTTAACAGTCTAAGAGATCCTCACTTGATCCCATATCATTGCCCACCTGGCAATATGAAAATTCATCTCTGCCCTCCTGGCAGTTTATGAGACCTGAAATTGATCTCCCTTCCTCATCATTGAGGGTTTCTCAAAATTCTGGCTCACAAATGCAAACCAGCTCTATGTCACTGAGGTTTTCAACATACCTCAGCCACTTCCTCAACTCTTGTTGTTGTTTCCTGGCCAAAAAAATTTAACAGGCCATTTGGTTTTCCTGTTCAGAGGCCATTCATACCTCCAGCATACCTTTGCCTCCTACTGCATCTACAATGTCAATTGTTCCATTCTTTCTCTTATCTCAGCGAGTTCCTCATCAATTTCTACGTTGGTTTTCTACTAGTGGTATCCTCTTCCACCATGTTCATGGCCTTCAGTATCCATTTCCACCTTCTATTTGCCCTCCTGGAAAGCCTATGGATTACCCTACACCTGAGAGCATCTCCATCTTCTCTTACATCTCACCTGGCTTTTTAAATTTTTGTTGTTGCGCTCGTTTAACAACCTCCTCAAAGAGCATCAATACTTCATCTTCCTTCACCTATTGTCCATAAGTGAACTGCAACTTCTGATACCATTTGATGTAGTCGGACTGTATTCTCTATCTCCTTCGCCCAAAATCTATGGAAGAAATTAAATCTAATACCTATTGATGGTATGAGGCTATCTCCTTTACCTCCTTCACCTGAAATCTACAGATGGAAATCAACTCTGATACCACTTGATGGTATCATACTATATCCTTTCACCGTCCTTATTTTTTCTGCAGTCTGCAAACAAAAAAGAAGCTTCGATACCACTTGATGGTGTGTATCAGAGTATTTTATTTATCTACTGTTTGCTACAGAAATTTAAAATATGAGCTCTGATACCACTTGATGCAGTGCCCCACCTCAGTAGGGTTTGCTGACCTCCCGGTCTCTCGATCGTTCAATTCTACGAGCTGTAGCAGCTCTTTGATTCCCTGTTGGAATCCCATGAACAAATCCATAGGTCCCTTTATGAAACTCACCCTGTGCGACTAAACACCAAGCGTGAGCCTCACCTCCACATGACCATGGGCTGTGGCCGCATGCCTACATAAAAGGCGTTTCACGATTTCGCATGTCGATTCTTTGCATGTGAATCACCCTGATTCTCCTGACATCTGAAACCATGACAAGGGATTAACGGATATTAGCTCCTTTCCTTACCTCCATTCATGTGACCATGGGCGGTGACCACACACTTGAATGAAAGGTGCATTGTGATTTCGCGTTTCGCAACTCTGAGAGTCTCCTTACCTCCATTTTCCCGATATCCAAAATCACGATGGCTCTAGATCAATGTTCCCCAATATCTCTCCAACCAATGGCTATGATCAAGTCACGATTTTGCGTTTCACGAGTTTTTGCAACTCCTACCTCCAGCTTCCCAATTCAAGAATAAGCAAAACATTGATTTATCGCCATATGTCCTACCTCAATGAACGGTCACGATCATTTCGCAAATTTGGATTTTGCAAATTCTCACGACTCTACCCTTTGACCTTTCCACTATGTGAGTCAATGAAATGTTGATCTCCTTCCACGTGTCCCACTTCAACGGACGGTCCTGATGATTTCAGGATTTCGCGTTTCGGGATTTTGCGAACTTCACCCTACTTCTTCCAAATCCTTTGGTTTTGCGAAATTCTGATAACTCCTCGTAGCTAACCAGTGTGCTACTTCTCCGAGATCTAATGACTTGAAATATTTCGGCTCCTCCTGAATGAATATTAATCCTCAGTCTTCCTGTGTACTTTCCAAGGATTAAGGTGTGTTCACCTTACTTAGATCCAATGGTTGTTGTTCCTTCGCGCCTAGATCCAACGAACAAGATCTTTTCTCCCCTTTTGTGCATTCCTCATGTCTGGACTCTTATTTGATGGCCCAAATTTCTCCCTGCAGCCGATCTGATGGTTGATGTCGCTCCTCCTCCTGAGCTTCTTTTTTCTCTCGGACTTAGAATAATTTTCTAAGTGACAAATATTTCTATCTTTGATCCCTCTATGAGCCCGGTGACTTTAGGTCTCGTCTGCGTTTCTGGAACCGCTATCTCTTCTGATATTTGTTTGCTTTGAAACCTCGAAGGGATCCTTGACCTCTGTAATGATTGGCAGGATCCTTGCACATTGTTGTGCTATCCTTCCTGACCCTGTCTGTGGCTTGGACCTCAAAATGTCTCGGCCTAATGCTCCTTTCTATTGTAACTTTGTGCGCAAAGACACTACTCCTCCTGAGATTTTTCCAATGCTCGAATCTCTAAGGCATTCGGCCCTTGTCTTACCCTTCAAAGAGAAAGTTGATGCCTTCCTGGAAACCTCCTACTCAAGCACCCCTTGCTGAGCCTACAGAGTATTCAACAACTTTGTAAGTGTCTTCCTCCAACATTTCTCTTATCCCTAAACTCAAAACAGAGTTCCTTCGTGCACTCCTTGCACTCGCTCGATGCCCCACTGGTAGAGTTCTACAAAACCCCCAACAATTCTATTTCTCTATGCCTTCCTCTGTATAGTCTCAGCGCCAAGGTCTTCAGTAACCTTGAGGCTTTTGTCTTGAATTTTTGAATCCTTCTGGTGTTCCCTCCTAGCATGTTCTTTCCTGAAATCGATTCAAGATTCAGATGTGCACTCCTTGCACCGGCTACAGAGTTTCCAATACTCTGTTGTGCACTCCTTGCACAGCCTAAAGAACCCAGAAACAATTCCAACAAACTCACAGATAGAGAATTCTATCTATCCTTGCAGATGAAAACTTAACATACATATACAACATCCATTCATAAGCACAAATGACATTCATAAACACATGAACACATATAGAAGGTTCATATGCAGGAAAAACTTCTTTCTCTCTATTAAAATGAATGTCTGATTACAATATGTGCAAGATGGACTATAATATAGTCTCAGCTCTCTCAAGCAAACTATTTTATCTCCTCTTCAACAATATTATTCCAGCTGCCTCATTTTGGCACATGCATCTACCTATACAAGAGGTCATCTAGGGTTCCCTCTGACTACCTCTCCTATCGAAGTAACAACTAACAACTACTCAAGCTCTGTTACATTAAAGTTTGGGAGTGAAACTCACAGATCTCTTATGATCATTCAGTTTCCGAGCGTTTCGCTCTTCTTCAATCATTTGTTCAAAACGGATCTGTAGAAAAATGCTAGTTTGTAGATTCCTTTTTAAATTAGAAAGGCGCACTATGGTGTTGAGTTATCCTTTCGCGTGCATTATAGCACTGAGTCGTCCTTCCACATGGGCTTGTCGACGATGCTCCTGCATCACAACATGTCTCACCTTCTTCTCCTCATCGACATCTTCATAGTCAAAATATTTTTCCATGGATCTTATCCAATCCAGCAATTCTTCAGCATCCAAGTTGCCTTCATACATTGGGATGTATATCTTGGCTCTAGCTCCCAATTTAACAACCGCTCTCAGCAAGCGTTCCTTGGAAACATTTTTCCCTGCAGCTTCTTCAACTTTTATTTCTTCACTTTCGTCATCATTGATGTCCCCAATATCAGGTACTCTCCTCTGCGTTGCTTCCATCACCTCTAATATTGCACGAAGCTCTCTCATTTCTCTTTCTACAACGCGATTGGTTATAGGTGGATCCACACGTCTCCTCGGTGGAATTGTGTTGACTGGTTCTCACACACCGAGTAAAACTTTGAGATCTTTTTTTCTTCCTAAAAACAATTTTAGGATCTGATACCACTCGACGTAGACCCCCACCTACTCTCCCTCAAGGTTTCTCGACCTCTCAGTCAAGGATCGATAAATCTTCGAGCTGGATTAGCTCCTTGATACCTTACTGGTCTCAATCTCAATCAAACACATGTCTTGTTATCATCCTCAGGGTTTTCACGTTCACGATATGATCATTACCATTTTTCTCGTTGATCGATGGTTCACAGAAATTGTAGGTTGCCAACGTGCTCTCTCTTTATCGAGGAGTTTTGTCTCTGCAATCAGAAAATTTCTCACCCAATCTCGATTGAATCATGGTCATTGATCCCCTGTCCTGACGAGATCAACGACGCTTGTAAATAGCGAGTTGTGAACTAGCACGTCTGCTAATTTTTCCTCCTCTCCTTGCAATGATTCCTCACCATCGATTTTTCATTCTCAGATCGATGGTTATCTGTAGATCCTACCAAATCTCACACTAACAGGTGCTAGCTCCTTCCTCGCCTGTGACCTTGGGTTGTGACCCAAGGCTTAACCTCTTAGCGCTTCACAACTTCAGAACCTTCATCCAGGGCTAGATCAACGGTCCTTGTCCTCCTTTACGATCAACAATCAAGATCCACTTCGAGACTCCGTGCTTTGGGAGTTCGACACTTTCGAACTCCGCCTTACCCCGGAGTATCCCGTACCCGAAGTTAAAGATAAAATGCCATGTGTCCACCTCAAATCAACAACTCTATTCCACTTCGAGCCTTCAGCCTTCGGAAGTCTCAAATTTCCTCGCTTGCTTCCTCCTGAATTACTTCCACCTGAATTGCACGATCTATTGAAACGTACCTCCCACATATCAATGGCCACAAGCCTCTTCGACTATTCGGGCTTCGAGAGTTTCAACTCTCCACCTTCGCTTTCTCCTGGAGCACTTCCACCCAAAGATGATGAATTCCTGCCACATGTCCTTCTGGATGATGGGCGTTCCCTAGCCTCTTTGGGACTTCAACGAAGCCTTGCTCCTATGTGCACGCATAGACTTAAAACTCATGCACTTTTCCCAGATCCAACGATCTGGAATGATCCCACTCACTCCTAGATGGATCTTAGCTGGTGACTCGTGAAACCTTCAGAGATTCACTCCCTTTGAAGATTTATCCCCGCTATCTATTTAACAGAGAATCATAAACAATAACAACACCCTATATTGGAGAAATTTTCCTCTGTTATATTCATTCAAAGGCAAATGGCTACAACTATGATAAAACAATACTAAAAATTCAGTAACAACTAAATCACAGAAATATCCTACTAATTTTCAGCATCCTCATTCGGGCATACAACACCTCTATTTATCCCATAGGCCTCCTAGGGTTCCCTCCGACTACTCCTCTTCTCGAAAAAAACTAACTACTACTTAAGTTTTGTTACATTAAAGTATAGGAGTGAAACTCCTAGATCATTCATGATCATTTAGCTCCCAAGCATTTGATCTTCTTCAGTTTTCAGTCAGTTCAAAAAGATTGACAGGAAACGTCACCGTTTAAGATTCCAAAATAATTCAAAAGGCGCATTATGGCGATGAGTTGCCCCTCCACGTGTGCTTGTTGGCGATGCTCCTGCATCACCTTGTAAAAGATGAAACATATCCTTATTTTAAGAGACAAACCCCATAGCCCAATGGTAATTTAAGCATTTAATCAACCAAATATTTCAAACAAACAAAGAAACAAATCATGAACTATCATAACTAGCCTAATATTTTAATCTAAAAAAATCTAAATTTTAAAGAGTGATCCCTCTTTGACACTGGCAGGGATAGATCCCAGTTTCCAAAGTGGTTTTGTGGTTACCTTTGTCCTTTCTTCTACAACCTCTAGAAATTACAGAGCGATAACATAGTGGTGACCATACTAGGGAAGAACAAATTTTCAACTTCTACAGATTCTTTTCCCTAGTAAGAAAACTTTATTTTTGGAAAATCAAGGATTCAAATCTTTAGAAATAAATGTTTAGAGGTTGTAAACTTTGTAAATAATTAAGCAGGTTTTTAAAGTTTTAGTTGTGGCTCCAAAAATAATTCACACCAGTTCTCATCTTGATCCGGGACTTGTAAAAGTTGTAGATGGCCCTGAAAAATTGATTAGGAAAAGAAGTTTAGGAGAAATTCAAGGGAGCGGTAGTCCCCCACCTGTTGAGTGCTCAACACACCCTAAAAATTATGTGACCACTTCCTTTTGGGTACCACCTTGTCTTCTACCTTCGATTGTTTTTACCGTGGTTTGAGCTTAATAACCTTCTTATCTGATATATTTGAGTTTCTCTTGAGCATACTAAGAACCATTTTGAGGAACACCACAACTGATCAAGGAACCAGTGACCCAGATTTGTCCTGGATTACTTGAGAAGTTTGGCATCAGTGAAAGATTAAGGTAACAAAAATTGTATGGGAATTCAAAGCAGCCAAGTGCCGACATTCGGCGTTGGCCGATAAGAGTATCTATTTTATGCATATAGTCTCCAAAAAGATTTCGTCGAACATCGGTCCTTTCGGCTTCAGCAGAGAAGTGTAATCATAAGAGTCGCACAAAAGAGGATTTATATCACCGACCGCGACGCCCAAAACATCCCCAATCCCAACATCACGGGCATCGGGAGTTTTATCAAGAAAATAGTAACGTTGATAAACAATCTAAAATAGTAGTCGACCCCGGATCCTTATGAAGGTAAGACGTGACGTGACGTTTAACCCCTAGCTGTGTCAAGTACTATGCATTCAAAGATTTAGTTAATTCATAGATCGTGCATTAGTTACTAGCTTATGCACGAATCAAAAGGGAACCATTAAACTCACTGATACAATGCATATCCATCCGTGCCTCCGCCGTCAACCAGTTAAGTCTCAGTGGAAGAAATCTGATAGTGTTATATTTTGAAATATGCATTTATCACCAGTATTAACTAATTGATATGACTGGTAGTATCTCCTAGTTATATTCTTTCGAGTCCTTTTGTGTGATCCCACTCTATGCAGCAAGGAATTCAGAACAAATAGGATAACAAAGCCACCAGTCCAGAGGAAGCATCCAAAGTCCAGTGAGTATTATACAGTTTTCTTAGCAAGCATTACAGGTATGGGTTCGTTTATGGATTTACGTTTCATTTGTATATGTTCTCACCCGATGTTGCTCTGTATATGTGTTTAAAAGGTGGTTTTAATTGCAGGTATAATGCCTCCAAAGAATCCATCCACCAGGAAATCACCACGGGCACCAAAACTGCAAGAATCGGAAATAGGAGAAGGCTCCTTCCCAGCGGTTGCAAGACAACTAGAGTTCACTCCTAAGCCGATGTCCATCATCAAGGCGATCACCAAGGAGCCCTTTTTCCAGCCCCCAACTTTCGAGGATACAGAGGCAAGCATTGGAGCAAAGACGACTTTTCCTCACTGGGAAGAAGTCTTCAAGAATATCAAGAGAGAAGAGCCCCTCGAATATACTCCGCACAGTGACCCTGATACAAGGAAGGTCGATGACGAGGTCCTCCCAAACATTCATAGGGATTATCTGCACATGATGGCAAGACGGTCTCTGATTTTCCCTTGCGTCGAGCTCTTAAAGTGGGTCATTGATCACATCGATGCACATAAATGTTTGATTAATGATGACAATGGCGAATGCGTCGGGGTTTTCCTGCCATCAGAAGTTCAGAAATACTACAAACTCAATGAGTCCGAAGAAAAGTTGAGCACTTATTTCGTGGTGAGTTTCTATGCCTCTCACGACACCAACAAAATATTGGCATCCTGGTGGAGGGAAGATAAGAAATTCATGAACCGAACTTTTGGCTGGTACCCGACGGTCAATCTTAGGGAACCATACGCCTATATCATGGCCCTTCTCTGCAGATTACATGGGGAGAAGACTGCTCCCGGTTTTCAGAAGCTTGGATGCCTCTGGCTTTTACATTCGTTGTTTTGGGTATTGGTTTCAATTGGAGTGCTATCATCTCCAAACAGTTGAGCACATGCATAAAACAAGCTCAGGCACCAAAGGAAGGAGATACCCCTGCCTTCTACATGGCTTTGTATCTACTGGACGTCATCTGTGCCAGGAACGCTTTTGCTGGGATGGACTTCAATTGGCACCCTTCAGAGCTCGCAGTCCATGTATACTACAACATCTTGTGGAAAAACAGGTACAAGAAATCCTATGCTATTATCTGTGATCATTTTATTGCACCCATTTACTTCTTACTCTTTAAGAGAGAATGCCCTAGATTATCAGACAAAGCAAAGAAGGTCATAGTAAAAAATGGTCACTGGTATTTAGACGAACGAGAAACCTACATCAGGATTTTTGGCGCCACAGGGGTGCCACATTTATTACCCCTTTATGTTCCCGACCGACTAGTGTTAGGAGAAATCTGCTATCAAACCATCATACAAGGATACAATGAAACTTTAGTGAAAGACAAGAAGTGGGCTTTCATACCATATGGATTCCATATCATCTTCTGCATGGTTAAAGACACCGCGCATGCTAAACAACTTGGGCTAGGTCAATTGGAATTTTGGTTCCAAACTGGCCGATTTTGCAAACACGATCCCAAGGGATTGGTCCTACAACACTCGTCACAGGTATCATCCTTTTGGACTTATGCCCATGATCGGTTTGAGGATGAAATTTTCACCGAGAATGCTCAAGACTGGGATATGGTGGCAGCCAGGAAGGTCGATCCTAGAGGAACCAGGTTTAGAGATTTGAGTTATGAAGATTAGGCCACACTATTGGAGCAAGCAATTCAAGGAGTTGGTCGACACCCTGAAGCAGCAGTAGCACATGAATTGGAGGAAGAAACAAATAACCCCCAAGAAGACATTGAGGTCACAGAGGCTCATCAAGGATCCCCGGTACAAATCAGATTTTTCACTGAAGATCAAATATCTCATGAAAGTGGCGCACTTTTACACCAGCAGTCTCAGCTACTAATGAAATAGATGAAGGATAACTTGCATCCTACCATAATTCCCAGAATTTCAGTTACCATCCAAAGAGTTCCGACAGAACTTAGAAATCCTGGTCTCACAACCGTTGATGGCACCAATGGGTCAGGTAATCCCGAGTCTACGATATTGCCAATTGATCTCTCGAGAGAAGGAACAAATCAACCAGAGAAGGGTCGGGTGTCGATAGAAACACAAGCGCCTAACCCCTTGAGCACGCTAATACATATATACAACGATGACGAAAGCACAGAGACTTCTTGTGGAACCCCGGTGCGCATTCAAGAAGAAGAAGGTCTCGAAAGGACCTTTTCCCCAAGCTACTGGGCCCGGGGTTCAGGACCAGGGAATCCCACAAAAGGAAGATGAAGCTGAAGGTAATCTCAACACAGGAAATTCTGATGAACCAGAAATAGATGTAGGCCCAAGTGACAAGCCTTCGCAGAAGGAAATCAGTAGTTCCATGATTGTTGAGAGATTAAGTGACAAGTCCATACAAGACACCTATATCTTTCCCAATACTCAGATTCCCGGTGAACAACAAGTAGAAGTTGGATCTACAAGGCAGAACGAAGAAGTTCGAGGGCCCACCCTCGAACAAATTTACACTGCGGGAAGCTTGGGAAACAATCTCTCATGGGGTGATCAGCAGATACCAGACCCGGTAAATGAGGTCGCAGACATCTATGTGATCTCCTATGATCAAAAGAGAAAGGCTATCGTTCAAAAGACTGCAAAGAAGAGAAGAATCACCCTGGATCATTCCATCATAGTTGTCACTGAGGAGAAGTTAATCGACACAGCAGACACCCATACGTCTGAGTTGATTGGTGTGGGAAAATCCCTCTCAAAGGCCGCCCAGGATAGAGCCAAGAGAGATGAAAAGGAACTTTCCACCTCCCAAAAGGAGCTCGAACACTTGCGCCATCTTTCCGACTACTATAAGGGTGCTACATAGACAGTTGTGTATTTAAAAGATGATTTCGGTAAATTTTATGATGAGTTCAAGAAGGAAAGACAACTGTTAATCTCGAATATAGCCGAATTTCAGGAAGACACTCTCATGGCACTCACGACATGTAAGGAAATAGAGCGATGGTATGAGAAGGCACAATAGGCAACGAAGAGGCTTGAGTTTATTGAGGCAGTCCAGAAAGTTCGAGAAAAGGAAGACCACGGCATTCGACTAGTAAGTAAAAGCAGTCTTAATCGCATGAAGCGATCGGCCGAATACTGGGCCAAAATGTCTCGAATCCCACACGAAGAAATCCAAGAACAATGGGCCAAATGTCAAAATCACTGGGATAAAATCAATAAAATAATGAAAGACATCGGACTCCCTGAGTATGGTACCCCCAATATGCTTATAAACCTAAATGAGATAATCAAGTTGTGCACCAAACAAGATGCTTCATGGGCTGAAGAATGTGCAAATATCATCGATGCAAAGCCTGGGCAAATACAACAGTTCGCAGGACATCCAATCAAATCCAGAGCCATACTTCAGAAGTTGAACTTTAGCCTCACAAAATATCAGACGCACGCAGCAGACATTAGGGGAATCTATGCGGCTCCAATGGAACAAGCAGGTTTCCATGGGCCAACACCTGTGAAGAAATTTTTATCAGATGGTCTGATTATGAAAGAGTCCACCCTTTTCAATAAACAACTCGGATGGACTGTTGAAAGACTGTTAGATGATGACGCCATGTGGCGATTCTTGATTAGCTCAGATTGTATTTTACCATTAATTATTGTTAAGACTTTATATTATAAATAGGAACATCAACCGATGGTTAAAGGGTCGATGGTTGTTGTAAGAACTCTTTTCTTTTGGTTGTTGATAATTATTTTGAGACTGCTACGAATTAAGAAGTCCTTTTGGGCCAGAGACAAGTTATTTTCATCAGATGTATGTGATTGGAGTTGGAGAAGAATTACTTCCTTTCCTGTTCCATGAATGTTGCAGTAAATGAGTAAGAGCAATTAATCCTGTTGTCAAGTTATCTAGTGCAATGTTTTAATGTTCCTTGCTTTAAATGATGAAAGTAAATCATTGTGATTCTATGTGATGAATGTCTTGGTAGATGAATTATTTTGCTTACCATGACATTGATTACAGTTGTGTTTCTTTCTCTATGCTAAGTAGTTTACCTCAGCTATGTGATGAATGTCTCGGTAGATGAATTATTTTGCTTACCCTGATCTTGATCATATATGCATTTTCTTTCTATTAAGTAGTTTTCTCAGACAACAGTTGGATGCTCTTTCGGTTAAAGTATTATTACTAAGCCCCTTTGGCATATGATCATTGTCTACATGTTCAAGTAACGGATTATCCCAAGCTCGACCCCTTCCCAATAGTTAAAACTCTTGTCCTATCTTCGTCAAGTTGGTTTATACTGGATTGCATCTCCTGTACCTGCCCCGCCTAAGAGAAAATATAGAAAAAATTGTTTTAACCGAAGGAAGAGCATTCATCAGAAAACACAAAAGCTCATCGATAATTTGGCCAGATTTTAAGATCTGGAGAACCATTCCACTCCAAATTTTGCAGAGTCTAATTGGGCCTCGGTGGCGGGTTTGGTTCCTATTGTTGAATCAGGGGATTTAAGCCCCATCAACACCACCTAGGGAAACCTTTCTCCCATATAAATTTGTCACAATCCAGGATATTCAGTTTGATCTACCATTTGAGCACAGTTTATTCAGAACTAAGTCTGAGAGTTTCTTGGATGAAACAATATTAGATCAAACTATTCTCCAACCCAATACACCTAAAATACAATCTCTTGAATCAAATCTTGATCAACAAATCCTCCAAAATTTTGAAAAGTTACAAGATCTAGCATCAAAATTTGATCCAGGTTTACATGAAGCCTATATTCAACAATCCATTGGACTTTCTTCCTTGACCATTTCCACATCATCTATTAATTCTCAATTGATTCATCATACATCTATTAGTCCCGCTTCTTCTATATTTTTCACTACTTCTCCAATAACTTCACAGACAATGATCCGACCTATTATAGGAGTTACTACATCTAAACCTTCCACAATTTCATCTGCTATCCATCCTCCTATACCAATCATGGCAACAAGATATGCTCCCCTCATTTTGGTTGCTCCTTTACATAATATGCCCCAAGACTATCAAAGTAGGATTCCTCAGTTTGATGGCACTGGAACTATGACTGCACAACAATATGTTGATAAGATGAATGACTTTTTTGACTTGCAATAATTAGATGAGGAAGATGTCAAAATGAGATTGTTTTCCCAAAGCTTAAATGGACAAGTCGGGAAATGGTTCAAAGCCTTACCAACTGCTAGTCTAAATGACATTACTGCTTTTCACCAATCATTCCTCAACAGATGGGAAGTTAAGAAAAATCCACTTCAGATTTTATCTAAATATGGAAGTAGTAAAGGATCCCCTAGGGAAACTGTGCAGGATTATTTCACTAGATTTAAAAATATTTATAATGCAATTCCAACAAACATTAAACCCCCTCAAGGTTTAGCTCTGATTAAATTCCCTAATGGTTTTGATCCTGACATGTTTTATCAATTGAGAGAAAGAAACCCTACAACCTTGGAAGAGATGTAGAGAGATGTTGTGAGTGTAGAGGCCAATCTATTAGCTAAGAGATCTAGACTTAGAACAAAGAAGAGAGTAACTATAAAAGAAGAATCATCTACCTCTTATGTTGATGCTAAAATAGACTCTTTAGTAAGAACCATGGAAAGGATGATGGACAGGTTAGACATTGTTGATAGGGCTCCTCCTAGAGAAAATCAACCTGGCCCCCAAATCAAAAATCTTTATTTTAGGAGAAACCAACCCCAAATGAGACAAGGAGAACAAAGAGGTCTAGATCAACAGATCAGGCCTCCTTTTCAAGAAAAGTATCATGATGAAGGAGAATAAATAGTTGAAGACCTTGATGATGTTCATATCAATTTGATGGGAATAAATGATAATGATTCTATATTTCTCACTCAAGAAGAACAAGATCTTTTTCTTTCACAAACTGAAATTGATCATGAGGAATCAAAAGATTATAAACAAGGTTTTGAAAACGCAATTATGGAGGTCCATAGGAAGTATAATCTAAGGATTAAGAAATCAACTGATAACCCTACCAAGAAAACTTCTGATAATTCCACTAAAAAGACAGCTAACACATCTGCTAAGAAAATTCTTAACATTCCTCCTAAAAAGAACAAAAAAGTTCCAACCAGAAAAGCATCCGACATTGTCTCAAAAACAACTCAAGTTGATATTCCCTCTACCAGCCACCCCAAAGATATTTCACAAAAGGATGTTGTTGAGAAACAAGATTTTTCTAACCCAAATAAAAATCAAACATCATTCAACTTTGAAAATGAATTAGCAAAACTCAAGATACCTATTCCTCTAATAGAGCTCATGAATAAGAATGCATATAGATCACAAGTGATCAAATATATGAACATAGAGGAAGGTACAAACACAGTAAATGTTGTTGATGATCAACCAGAACTATTATTTGGGCTTGAAGTCGATGGAAAATATGAAAATGGAACTATAGCCCCATTCTACATCAGTTTAAACATTCATGACAAAACTCTGCATAATGCAATGCTTGACTCTGGTGCTTTCCACAACCTTATGCCTAACGTTGTTATGGAAAAATTAGGACTTGATATCACTAGACCATACAAAGATTTGTATTCTTTTGATTCAAGTTAAGTAAAATGCATAGGTCTCATTAAAGATTTGTGTGTTACTTTAGCACAAATACTAGCCAAGAGATTGGTAATGGACATAATTGTTGTTGATATACCTCCTAAATATGGCATGTTATTGTCTCGCTCATGGGGATCTAAGTTACAAGGAACACTTCAACTGGACATGACTTATGCTACCATTCCATTGTTTGGTCAACAAAAGAGATTATATAGGGAAACACTGATGAAATACATGGTTAGTAGTCAGGATAAACCGCACAATTATCCCTTATATTATGTTCAGTCAAACCTTGATTATTTCATTTTGTACAACGATGGATACATAGGAAAACAAATTGCCAATTTAGAAAATGATGTTTATAACATTGAAGAAGACAAAACAGTAATGGTGGAACCTGATAAAAAAAAATGAACCTCTGTGGAACTTAGGTTTTGATGGGGTTGTTAGTAAGGAAGGGTCAGGAGCAGGTGTGTGGGTCTCAAATTCAAAAACCAACCACTCAGAAGGACATTCCCATAATCTAAACTTCTAATGTACCAAAAATATAGTTGAATATGAAGCCTTAATCTTAGGGTTACAACTTTTAAAGAAGCTTGGTGCCAAGTGAATTTCAATTTGTGGTGACTCAGAATTGATAATAAAACAAATCAAAGGTGAATACTCTGCTAAACACCCAATATTGAGAGCTTACAGGAATGTTGTCCTAGATTTTCTAGAATGATTTATTGAGTATGACTTATCAGCCATTGACAAAGACCAAAACATTCTAGTTGATGGTCTAGCTACCTCAGCAAGTACCTGCAAAATATCCTTTTGTCCTAGTCACCAATACACAGTTGAAGTAAAGAACATACCAGTTGTCCCAAATAACATCATATATTGGAAAGTCTTTGGAAATGATGAACAAACTGAAAACTTTTTACAATCAAATAATGAATTTGAAAGTGTCAATATAGATGAAGATTTTGATGATGAAGGAGAAAGTGTGGATGAGATAGATTCAAAAGAAATAGATAAAAAAAAAAAAAGAGACATGTAAATATTGCAATTGAAAGATAATGTTTTTCCTAGAGGGTTAGTCCCTTTAGAGGAGTTGTTTGATTTTAATGATGTAGACAAAAATCCTAAAATTGAACCTACTGGAGCTGAACTTGAAGACTGCAACATAGGAACTTAACAAGAGCCAAAAATGATTAAATTATCTAAATATTTACCCCCTGTTGAAAAGAAGAAATGCATAAACTTGCTCAAAGAATTCATAGGCATATTTGCATGGAGTTATGAAGATTTGAAATCTTATGACACCAGCATTATACAACATAAAACTCCTATAAAAGAAGACCAAAAACCTTTTATAAACTTAGGAGGATTAACCCAAGGTTGATGCCTCTGATTGAAAAAGAGATTAAAAATGTGTATGATGCTAAGATCATTGTCCCATTTTGATTTTCTAAGTGGGTATCAAATTTAGTTCCAACTAGAAAAAAGAGTGGAGAAATTAGACTTTGCATTGATTTTAGAAATCTTAATAAAGTCTCTCTCAAAGATAACTACACTTTTCCTAAAATGGATCATATTTTGCAGAAGGTAGTTGGGTCCAATAGAATTTCCCTATTAGATGGTTTTTTTGGTTATAATCAAGTTTTATTCCGTCTTGAAGACCAAGAAAAAACATCATTTACTACACCTTGGGGTACTTTCATGTATGTGAAAATGTCTTTTGGATTAATGAATGTTGGAGCTACATTTCAAAGAGAAATGGATATTGATTTTGTGGATGAACTAGGCAGGTTCATAGTTATATACCTTGATGATATCATTGTTTTTTCAAAAACAGATGAAGAACATTTGCTCCACCTGAAAATATTTTTTGAAAAATGCAGGAAATTTGGAATTTCCCTCGACCCAAAGAAGACATTATTTGGATTAGAAGAAGGAAAACTGTTAAGACATATCATCTCAAAACATGGAATCAAAATTGATCCTAGCATAATTGAAGATATTCAAAAGATAGATCATCCTAGGAATATAAAATAGTTCCAATCTTTCATTGGCAAAATAAATTTTCTAAGGAGATTTATCCCCAACTTGGTAGAACTTCTAAGAAATATAACAAACATGTTGAAGAAAGACACTAAAATAAAATGGACCACAAAGGCAAAACATTTATTTGATCAAGTAAAACAAGCATTAACACGATCCCCCATGTTGATCATCCCTGATTTCACAAAATATTTCCTCATTTTCTCATTTGCCTCTGAACATACTATTGCAGTAGTGCTCTTGCAGAAAAATAATGAAGGCCATGAACTGCCTATTGCTTTCTTTAGTCAATCCTTAAGAGATGTTGCACCGAAACACAATATCATGGAAAAGCAAGTATTCGCTCGGGTAAAGGAAATCAAATATTTTAGAGTCTACATTCTTCATTCACATATAATTGCTTATGTTCTAAACTCTGTGGTGAAAGACATTCTGACCCAAAATAGTCCTGATGGGAAAAGAGGTAAATGGATTGTTGTTATCCTTGAATATGATATTGAAATCAAACCTACCAAACTCATTAAAGGTCAGGGATTAGCTAAATTAATGGTTGAGTCTAATTTCCATGCTTTGGATATAAATTTTCTAGCTTCACTGGATGAACTAGAAGAGCAGACGACTCCACAAGTAACATAGGCTTTTGCAACCTCTCCCTAGTATGCAGACCTGATTTTTGTCTTACATCATTTACAAGCTCCTCCTGGTTTGACCAAGACTAAATATAGGTTTCTTAAACTCAAAGTTATGAAATTTTTTATTTTAGATGGCAATTTATATTGGAAGGATGTTGGAGGAATTTTACTAAATTGTTTACTAAAAGATGAGGCAGATAAAGTTATGCAGGAATTTCATGAAGGATATTGTGGTGGACACTTGAACTAGAAGAAGAGTCTTCCAACAAAAGTCTGGTTAATATCATCAAAAAGTTCTTGCAAGATTACAAGAAGTCATGGCACAAAAAGTTGATCAATGCATTATGGGCTGACAAACTTACTACTAAGAGATCAATTGGCATGTCCCCATACCAATTGGTTTATGGAATGAATGTTGTTTTTCCCACTTCTTTAGGTGTCCCTATTATGAAAATGTTGCAGGAAGTAAAAGAAGAATCTAATGACATCCAGAGGAGAATAAATCAAACAATACAGCTACATCAATCCAGAGAAGAAGTTTACAATAAAACTCAAGTGATTCAAGAAAACATTAAGAAGATCTATGATAAAAGAACCAAGACTGATGATTTCTAGATAGGAGATAAGGTGTTGAAATAGGATTCAAGGAAAGAAGAGAAAGGTAAGCATGAAAAAATTGATAATTTATGGAAAGGTCCTTATGTAATCCATGTTTACAGAGGAAATAATGCATTCTTGCTTAAGGATATGGATGGAGCAGATCTACTAGGTGGACCTATCAATGGCAGAATGCTCAAGCACTACTTTTCACTAGAATAGGAGCATTTCTCACTCAAGTTCATTGTAAATACCATTTTATTTTTTACTATCATGAGTGGTTGACTCATATCAGAAAGTTGAAGCCTGAAGAGAAGGCCCTAAGCTCCTAATCATTTGTCACCATGTTTACAACTACAATAAAACAAATCAGATGCAAAAAGTACTAGAGAAGATAATTCAAGGCTATCGGTTAATGGTTCTTGGAACCTCATAGGGAGAGCACCATCCCCAAATGGAGCCATTGTTAGAGTCCTATAGTTCATAGTATCAAATGGTGACTAAATATTTCTCTTTTAGTGATTTTATATTGTAAATAATATTACATTCTGCAAATGATTTCCAAAAGAAAAAAGATAAAAATAAATAAAAAGAAAAATAATGAAAAAGAAAATGAAAAGAGGGTAGAAAAGAAAAGAAAAAAAGAGAAAATAAAATAAAAAGAGAAAAAAGGAGTAAATAAAATAAAAAGAGAAAAACAAGAAAAACCCATGGAAAGAAAAATAAGTTTGAATCATAGAATTTAATCATGATCAAATAATTTTCAATTTATGGTGTTAGGTTAGAGAATAATTTTTAGCCAAACTGTTTAATATTGGATAAAATAGTTAGGTAGAAGAATAAATTAATCCAATTGTTTAGGCTGGATTAATTAGTTAGAGGCATAGGATAGAATATAGGTTAGATGAATTTTCCCTTAAGAGAAAATTAAGCATGGTATGCACATTAAAATGCACCCTAGGTTGATGAAATAATTAGATTAGTATAGGAAAAATAAATGAGAATGTAAAGGTTTCAAAAAGAAAACATTTTTCTTTATGGCACATGTGTTTTAACCAAAGTTTAAAATTTGACAAGACATTTTGTCTTGTAGCAAATATTTTCCGCACAGATCTTCCCCGACGCCATCATCCTTTTCCCGGTCGATGGCCTTGAATTTCTTTCCACCCCCGACCTACCTACCTTTATCGGCGGAGGGGGGG
>JZKD02S1674957.1:125496-135656 GCA_000966675.3 Picea glauca
CTACTTCCCCTCTCCCTACACGACACTTGTCCCCACACCTCCTATCTGTTAGCTAATTAATTCCTCCCCTATGACCATTAGATATCCTGTAATGATCACACACCCTAACGGATATCCCTGTGCATATAAAAAACCCTCGTTACATTTTTTTTTGACTAAGAACCCGTGAAGACCGCACCGAGCTAGTTGTCAGAATACCACCTCCATCTGTCACCTTCAACATGCGAGCTATTTTCCTGGTAATTACAACATTGCCAATCCTTTCTACTGTTAATTTGTCAATTATGGCTCCCAAAGGCAAGTCTGTCGACACCTCTGAAAATCCAATGATTCCCCCTCCAATCTACTTTGACCACATTCCTCTGGCAGACAAAGACTATAAAGTTGCAAAGCCTAAGCGCGAATTCGATTTATTCGAATTACACTGTTGGCTGAAAGATAGTTGCCTTGACCAGAGTGACCAAAATTGGACTCTGGGAATCCAATTTTCCCCTCTACATGTTTCCCCAAACCTATCATTTCCCTGAATTCGTCCTTAAATGCCAAGCTAGCTATTTGCCAAGCCAAAGAGCCATTGTCTCTCCCACTGGTGAAATTTTGTTTACAATTACCCATGAGACCATTGACCAGATGTTGCAGATCCCTCAAAATGAATCCAGCACCCCTTTCTTTGTCAAAGCCCTAAATGAATTATATCAGAAATTGACTTTTCCCGAGAGAGCCCAATTTTTTGAAATTTTCCTCCCTAAAGATGCCCAACTACCTAAAAAAACCCACCATACCCCTCTTCTATTTTCCTAGAGAAGGCTAACCAAATTATCTCCATGCTCTCATGTCTATTAGGTTATTATTATGATTAATGGGTAGATGAACCTATTTTAGGTTTTCTATCCATTTTCTCTACAAAAGAAAAGGTTTCTATCAAGTTCAATTTCAGTCAATTCTTGTCTAACAACATTCATGAACAATTTCTTAAGTTTCCAACTGAAGGAATGTTCAAGTATTCTTCAATTCTAGTTTATATGTTCATATTTTATCAAGAAGATAGGTTCCCTTTCGCACTCCAGAAGCTAAATGAACAAGGAAGCCCACAGTCAGTCATCTTTTGGACTTCATTGGTGAGAAAGAACTCAGCAGAGTACAGTTTCGAAGATTTCATTGATCATTTCATCTATCCAACTACTTGTTTACAGAGCAACAGTACAGAACCCAAGGTTAGTGAAGAAATTCAAAAGGTTTTACATCTAACTGATGAGGCCAAGACATGTGACTAGTATTTATACCATAATTATATAGAAATAAGGGTGTATGGATGTGAGATGCCACCATACAGGTTTCCTAAATACCTCCCAATGAGGATTTTTTCATTGGAGTACATAAGACAGATGATAAATTCAGATGAAATTCACTTTGTAGCAGCCAAGAAGAAATATCAGTTCAGAATTAAAACTCAGATTGGACCATTTATTTGCAACATCAAAGCAGCAGGTAAAGAAGTAGACATCCTCTTAAGACATATGAAGTTTCCTCTAAGCTTCACTTGGTCATATGACCCATTTTGTATTATTTCTGAGCTGAGGACCAAACAAAAGACCACTCCCTATGTGCATTGAAAAATACATGAACCATGCTCAGTGGGAAGAGAACACCTTGCAAGAAGAAGAAGAATAGTCTTTTGTCTATGACCACTTCACAAACCATCACACCTCAGAGACAAGCAGAGAAAATATCAAGGAATGAAGACTCTCCTTCAGTCATAGAGGTATCAGCAGATGATTTTCAAGTATATAGGAAGAGGACTAAAACCATTCCTACAACAGGTTTTCTTAAAGAAGCAGAAATGTAGTCTAAAATAGTATTGGAAGGACCACACTCTTTAGCACAGACAGATAGTTTGTTTGCAGGATATCCATCATCACCAACTTCACAAAGAAATCCAGACACAACTCTAACAGCTGAATCAATTCATGGAGAAAAAGAGTCAAATATTTTTTATAAGTATAAGAAAATTAAGCAAAATAATGAACTTCTCAACAACAATACTTATACTCAATTTTGGAAACAAAATTCTACTGCTCAACACATACTTTTGTCATATTTTGACACAGAGAAGAGAATAATGCAAATGGTATTTTTACAGGCACAAGTCCCCTATCCAAAGACAGCAGTTGATTACAAGAAGACTTCTTTTGAATTTGATATAAAGGATGTCCATCATGTTGATTAGATGGATCTGCACAGACAGAAAGGGGAGATGATTTTTTCAACCCTGACAAACACTTCAATGGAAGGTATCACTAACTAATATCTAGTCTAAATTAAAGATTGAAAATATCTCTTATTTGGCCAAGGATAATAAGATAAAATCATTATAAGAATTAGTACTCAAGATTGGATATGACCCAGCGAATTTCAAAGTAGCAGAAGAGTTGATAAAGAAGAAGAATGTTGATATAGCATCACTCAAGAAACAATTGAAACTTCTAGCAACAAAGGATTCACAAACTAAAGAGGTAGCTGAGGTAGAAATACAAAAAGAAGACATGCTTAAATTGATTATGGAGCAAAATGCACAGATTAGGGAAATGGAAGCAGAGATGGACAAGTTGATTAAGGAAAAAGAGAAAAATGCACAGTTGGACATGGTTCCACTAGATTCAGTGCCCCTAACAGGGATAAGAACAACAAAAGTTTTTACATCAACATCAACCCCATCACAAACTTCAGATGCCTCGGATAAATTGGTGAAATCTATGGAGGACATGTCCATACAAGGAGCAAAATTCAAAAAGTTACAGGAAGAGGTAAAATCATTACAGGAACATAAATCAAGGGGCGAGACTTGTCATCAAGCAGAGATACATGAATCTCATGGGCTTAGCCAACGACTACAACAATTAGGAAAAGAAACAGCCATGGCTAATACCCTAGCCCAAGCTAAGGAAAATATATGAATAGACATCAATAAATCCATGACAAAGATTTGACCTTCTATACAGATCATCTTTGAGCAACATGAGTTAATTTAGAATGCTAGAGGAGCCATTGAAATAATTGAGGAAGAACTGGGAGAAAATCCAACAGAAGCCACAAATCTCATCAGGTTTCTAAATTCTAAAAACAAACATGAGTTAGAGGAGATAGAGATAGAAGACAGAACTAAAAATATCCTGGAAATAAAAAAAAGGTACTAACTAAGAAATGCCTCATGTTTCAATTGGAAGAAAAATACCAGGTTATGGGCATAGGTGTGCAGAGGTTAGTCAACAAGTTTGAGGTGATAAACATGGAAGGACTACCTGGTTTATTAGTGTTAAATGAAAAGTTAATCACCTTGCCTGATTACAACCAGAAATTAAAAACAGTGGCAAAACACAATTCAAAATTTGCAGGCATACAAGGAAGCATCATTGGGAAATCATTCCCGGAAACATTGCAGTTTGATTTGAACATTTAGCATGAAATCAAACACATTTTCATCATCAAACCCACTTTTGCTAAATACACAGAGATGGATGAAATTTACAGAAAATTACTCAAAATAGCAATCCCAAGTAAAAAGAGGTGGGACAAACGGTGTGAGTTACTTGAGTAAAGATGAGTTCGATTTTTCAGCCATCAAGGACCAACAGCTAAGAAGAAGTCAAAGAGACAAATCATCAACAACTTCCATCAAATCAAGACCAGAAATCCGAGCAGATCTAAAGATTCCTATATTTTTGTAATTATAGATACAGTTAGTTTAGATATTCCTAAAATATATCCTGATCATTTATGACAAGATCTTTTGTAAAAAAATGTATAAATACTTCTCATTTCGAAGTATTCAGTGTTGATTTTTGCATCCAAGAAAGTTATTTTGTATTTTCAAGCGGATTGTGCAATAATAAAAAAGGCCTCTTTCACAGGATTCTCGTGTCAAATTGTTGGTGATATGCATCTATCTTCATTTATGTTGTCCTTTCTCTGTTATCATTTTATGTGTTTTTAATCCTAATTATTCAAAATAAGGTTAATGAACAAAACTTATTTTAATATACTCTGTTTCTGGCTTTGAATAATTTATAGGTTTTCAACTGAAATTAAGTAAAAAGAATTCTTAACTACTCTTTTACTTGATGGAATTCCTCTCACTTATTCCCATTCACTTCATTCAAATTTACCATATCCAAACAATTTAACTACCTTGCCCTGTGAAGAAACCTTGTAAAAGCTTAAACAGATCCTTATTTTAAGAGACAAACCCTTATTTTAAGAGACAGGCCCTATAGCCAAATGGTAATTTAAGCATTTAATCAACCAAATGTTTCAAACAAACAAACAAATCCTGAACTATCATAACTACCCTAATATTTTAAACTAAACAAATCTAAATTTTACAGAGAGATCCCTTTTTGAAGCCAGCAGGGCTAGATCCCAGTTTCCAAAGTGGTTTTGTGGTTACCTATGTCCTTTCTTCTACAACCTCTAGAAATTACAGAGCGATAACAGGATGCAATATATGTTTCATTGTCCCTTGTTATCAAAAGATCATCTACATACACCACAAGATATACAACAGTTTTGCCAACTTTCTTGACAAACAAAGTTGCATAATCAAGATTAAAATGCTTGAAATTGATCTTCAAAATATGCTCGGTTAGTTTTTCATTCCATGTACAAGGTGCTTACTTTAGGCCATGCAAAGACTTGATGAGATTTCATACCTTATGTTCTTGACCCTTCACAAAAAATCCCTCTAGTTGAGACATGTAGACATTTTCTTTCAAGTCTCGGCTCAAGAAGGTTGTCTTCACATCCATGTGATCAATCTTCCACCTATTATGCACTGCCAAAGCCAACAATTCATGAATCATAGCCCATTTTGTTGTTGGAGAAAAGGTCTCCCCATAGTGTATGTCTTCTTTCTATGCAAATCCTTTCATCGCAAGAATCGCCTTGTGATTTTCAAGTGAGCCATCTAATTTGTACTTGTTATTGTAGACCCACCTGTAGCCAATTGGTTTGGTTCCAAATGGAGGATCCACCAACTTCCATGTCCCATTCTTGATGAGAGCATCATACTCCTACATGGATTCTTTCCACTCATCATGAGAATCAACTTCTTTAAAGGAAGGTTGTTCAATGTTAGTAGATAAATTCAATTCACAATCAAATGAAACATACATATCATTTACATCACCTTAAACTGATTATCTACATCACATCCATCTTGTCTTGTAGAAATTTTGGTTCGTGTATTTCCAACTTCATCAATATGAACACTTTAAAGCGTCTTTATGAGCCACTTTGGACCTTTTTGTGATGGTCCATGTTGCTCCACTAATTGATATGGTGTTGGATTCTCATCAAGGTTCAACATTTCAATCCTCTCAATCACATCATCCAATTGAACTCCTTGTTTAGATGAAATGGTTAGATCTTCTTCATGAGGGGGTGATGGCACTTCAAAAGGATATTCTAGATATTGATTCAAGATAGGGACCCCCCCTTTAATATGTGGAATCTCATCATCAAACTCGTGATATATATTTACATGGGTGAATCTATCCAGATGATCAACCTATCATTCAAGAGTCTTGTCATTCTTAGTGGATTCAAGAAAAAACACATATCTAGAAAGAATGAACTTTTTGTTTACCTCATCGTAAAGATGGTATGCCTTGGCAATATTTGAGTACCCCAAGAAGATGCACTTTTGACTCATTGCACCAAGCTTGTTTCTTTTCTCCTTAGGAATTAATGCATAGCAAGTGGAACCAAAAACTTTGAGATGCCTCACAAAAGGAATGAATTCATTCCACATTTCATAAGAAGTCTTGTTCCCAAGAGCATGAGATGGACTCTTGTTTCTCACATACACTGCACATAGAACTACATCATTTGAAAACATCAACTTCACATTCTTGAAAAATAGCATTGAATGTACCATGTTCAAGAGTGTCATATTCTTTCTTTCTGCTACACTATTTTGTTGAGGATTGTATGGATTACTGATTTGATGCTTGATTTCATGTTGATGAAGATAGGTTTCAAATTCATTACAAGTATATTCCCCTCAATTATCAATATGAAGAGTGATAATACTAGATTGTGCTTCATTTTTAATCCATACATGAAAAATTTTAAACGTTTTAAATGTTTCAAATGTTTGAGACTTATGTTTCAACAAGTAAACCCAACACACCATGGTGTAGTCATCAATAAAATTCATGCTATATTTATTACCAAAATAAGATATAGCATGCATGGGACCACACAAATCAAAGTTTATCAACTCTAGCTTTCTACATGCTCTAGAAGAGGAATCATGAAAAAGTTGCTTGTTGTGTTTCCCAAGGATACAAGGCTCACATTGTTTCAAATTCCTTGAATGATAAGAAAACAATAAACACCATTTTTCTTTAGCATATGAAGACTATCATAGTTGATGTGCCCAAATCGAGCATGCCACAAGAGACTAGAAGACAATGTACCTTCATTGTAGTGAGAAATATGTGTCGGTGCAGATGTCTCTTTCAGCATCAACAATTTATCATCCTCTCATCCTATCATGACAACCATGTTATCGGAAGACCCGCTTATTTCAATTGTGTCATCGAACATGTGAATGGAATGGCCTTGTTGTAGAAATTGCACAAGAGTCAACAAGTTCCTCTGCAACTCAGGAAGATAAAGAACATCATGCAAAATAAAATCTAGGAATCCAGGAAATTTGAGTCTGATGATGCCAATTCCTACAAGTTTGAGACTAGATATATCTGCAAAGTACATTGCACCCTATACATTGTTATTTAATTCTTCAAAGAAATCTCTCTGAAATGTTATGTGGCATGTAGAACCAATGTCAAACAACTAGGCATCTTTCCGAAAATCAAATGAAGTTTTGAACAATTCTTCATTTATGCCAATATTGCAATGAGAAACAACAAAATGAGTGGATTCGGGGGCTTTACATTCAGGAGCTTTACATTTTTCTTCATTTTGTTCCTACTTGTCTTTGATCTTCTCCCATTGAATTCTACATGTATTTTCTTCATGTCCATTCTTGCCGCAACGAACACTATAAAGATCATGCCTCCCACCTTGATTGTGCCTACCCCCCATTGCCTTTGAAATTACTATTTCCATGTCCTCTCTTACTCCCTTCTCCTCTAGAAGAATCATGTGATTGATTTTTCCATTTTTGAGAAAGGGACACAATCTCTCGAGTGGGTTGAGTTGTCTTCTTCCCCAAATCCTTCTCATGTTCTACATTTTTTTCCACCAAAGAGTCAAAATCGAAGGACTTCAGTGGTCCACTAACTTGAAGTGATTCAAGATAGTGAGAGTATGTGAGGTAGAGGGCTTTGATGAAGGCCATGAGAGCAATGTCTATCTTCACACTAGTAGCATCAACACCATGCATGATAGATTTAATTTCAAAAGCTAAAGCTATAGGATCATTATCCTTCATTTCTAGGTTGAAGAGCTTCGTCAACCATTGAATTAGCTCCAATGTTAAATGTGAATCATACAGAGCTTTCAACTTCTTCAAATCACTCCAAGAATCTTTGATAGATTTGATATGACAACTAACCTCTTCACTTACATAGACAAAAATCAAGGCATAAGCTTTCTTGTCTTTATTCATCCATATGGCAAGCTCTTTATTTGTTGTCCGTTTGGTAGATTTGGTATCGCCATCACAAATGTCATCCCAAAAATGATTGAAGATCAAGGTATGCTCAATCTTCCTTAACCATTCTACATAGTTTTATTTTCTACACCGCACCAACAATGAAAACAAGAGAATGCATTTTTGCCATCAAAGTCTCTTCGCAATACAACTTCTTTCATCACAATATCTAAGTGCTTGAGATCTTTTGCGCACTAAGATCCTTTTTATACTTTCTTTCTTGCAACCTCATGAAATCTGGACGCTGCTCTAGTTGTGATCCCTCTTTCTTAAACGCCCAACTACTTTCCCTCCACAAACCTTGCAATGGCGTCTTAATGGCCCCGTATCCCACTGTGTCCTATTGCAACTAGCACCTTCGTCTTGTTCCAGGCATTGCTCTTCACCGCGAGTGGACTCTTTTATGATGAATTCCAAATGAGAATGATGAATAACAAGAGTTTCACGGAGGTGCGAGAGACTATGTGCCAGCATATCAAAACCAATAGATGCCAAACGAATACCAACAACACATGCAAAGATTTAGAGAGAAAACAATACGTCGATGGTCGATTCGTCTTCCTAGCGCTCAGAGAGATATATGCCAACAGTCGGAGGCATTTAGGGTTTCCTCGAGGTGTGCAGGCATTTATGCTTTCCTCTACTCGTGCAGGTGTTTTTCATTAGAGACTGTTTGAGCAGGTTGCAGATATTCTTGGCTGCCCGAGAAGAACAAAGATTGTTTGAGCAAGTTCCAGAGATTAGATCCCTGGGCACCTGAGAAGAGCAGAGATTCATGGCCGGCGCACCAATCTCTACAGATTCTTCATGGAGTTCTTAATAAATAAAAAATAACCAGCTCTGATAGACGCTAGATGAATAACTCTATGCATAATTATTTTGCATAATTATTTTGTATTAAAGTGAGTGAAATGTTTTTTATTTTTTTTCATCAGAAATAAGTTCTTTCTTTTCAATTTTGAATTAAAGGTAACTCTCTAATATATATAGGTTCGAAGTCATTACAACATACTCATTATGAGCTTTATTCACGTCATTAAGAGAATTAAACCTTTAGAAAGGATAACAATCATCCTCACAACCATCCAAACTACACCCAATTAACCCAGATTAAATATTTATAATAACATTTTCTCCTATATTAAATATTTACACTAATAATATTCACAAGTAATTGGAAGGATTAAGATGAAAAGTAAGGAATTAAGCCAAATCATCACCAAATAGTGCTAATTTAAATAATATATATAAAGTTGGATGTTAACAAAAATTCAAACTAAGTCTAAAAAGTAAATAGTCTAATAACTTTTTAAATATCTAGAAAAATCCAAATTTATTATAAAGCATTTATATACATTCTAGCATTTGATCCATGATGATGATCTCTAAAGAAGTCAAAACATTTGATATTTGAATCATAATGCAATTGTTTATCTATTATCATTATCATATTATCATTATCAATGGTAGAGTTTCAAATATGAGAAATTTTAGAAAATAGAAAGATAAATGAGAATGAATGAAACCAGTTGCTCATGGGGGAATTAAGTAGAGAGTTAAAACAGACTCCTAGGAAATAAAATCTAAGTTTTAAATACAAACACAATCGGAATCGCCTAACTAATAGGTTCTTCATTATTTCCAAGTCTCCCTTTTAATGGAGAAAGGATTGACATCTGCACCTAACATCTCCTTAAAGAGTTCAAATTTTATCTTCCCAAGAGGTTTAGTGAAAATATCAGCAACATTTTCACTAGTATTACAATACATTAAAGCAATATCATTAGACTGCATCTTTTCTCGAACAAAATGAAACTAAGCATCAACATGCTTTGTCCTTGAATGATAAATTGGATTATTCACCAACCCGATTGAGCTTTGATTATCGCATTTGATTATCCTAGCTTTCCTTTGTTCTTCTCCAACATCTTGAAGAAGTCTTCTCAACCAAACAATTTCACAAGTTGTTGCACACAAAGCTTTATATTATGCCTCAGTAGATGATAAAGATACAGTGGGTTGTTTCTTAATGCTCCATGAAACAATCTTGGATCCAATTCCAAAGGAATAACTTGTAGTAGATATTTGATCATTCGAATTGCCAGCCCAATCTAAATCTGAGTAACATGTCAGCTCAACATCAAATGAATCAGTATATTTAATACCATAATCAATTCTTCCTTTGAGATACCTGAGTACCCCTTTCACTGCATTCCAATGGTTTTCTAGAGGTTTTCCCATAAACTAAATTAACACACTAACATAATATGTTATGTCAGGTCTGGTTGTAGTGAGATAATTCAAACTTCCCACCATCTCTCTATACATTGTACCAATTATCTCCTTCGAACCATCATCACAATAAAGTTGTATGTTATGTTACATTGGAACAAAAGAAACTTTACACTAATCCATCTTAAACTTCTTAAGTACCTCTCTGACATGTTTTCCTTGAGACACAAAGGTTTGACCAGCATTTCTC